>JARBWK010001311.1:0-19894 GCA_030556195.1 Anolis apletophallus | reverse complement strand
AGAATATGGCTGATATGGTGACTAATTGTAAATTAAATGTATTTTGTAAGAAGATATTGTTATTATAAGTAATGTGTGTACTTGTGTTGCTCATGAAGGAGGAGTGTCAGATTATTGCATTTTGAATAGCAATTCATGAGTCAGCACAAGATATATTTTCGCAGTTTGAGATGACCTGCAGTGTAATATGTTTGACACCAGATGGCGCTGTCTCAAGACTGCTGAATGGAATCTTGAGGAATTGTCAGTGACAAAGTGACAGTTGGTGTCAGTTGGGATTGAATATCTGTGAGGAAAGGATGTTTAGAGAGGTAGCTGTGAGGGCTGTTGTTTTTCGATGTTTTGCCAGTTATTGTTAAATACAATTCAATACAAAGTTATATATTTACCTTGTGAATTGTATGAGAGTTTCATTATTCACACGAACAGAGACTGGAGGTTTTTTGGGCCGATGAAGAATTAAACTTCTATATTTCTGTTGCCTATCCGCTGTGACATAAATACTCGACGCCGAATATATCACTCCTCAGAAAGTCCATGTTATTGGGGCCAATTCAACTGGATCAGGAAGCATTCCTATCCAAGAGGGACAAATAGCTTCTCTAAGTGAGTAGAGTTAGCTCTGCATTGAGTGTCCATCACTTTCTAGTTCATCTGTACCCAAACTGATGCCCTCTAGAATCTAGAGTCTTAATCTGGAAGGTAATCCACCTGGAAGAGAAAGGCATCTTTTGAAACCTTTCTTAAATAAATGTTGTTCCCTATAGTTCAGGTGCTCAATATATAGGGCAACTGAACACAGATCCATACACCAGGCCTCTTTAACCTGTGGCCCTCCAGGTGTTTTGGACTTCAGTTCCAAGAATTCCTGGCCATTGAACAAGCTGACTAGAGCTTCTGGGAGTTGGAGGAAGAAACACCGGGAGGACTGTAGGTTGAAGAGGCCTGCCATACACTATCCTTTCAGAATCTGCAGTGATGACATGCTTTGACACATATCATAAAATGAGAAAACCAAGGCAAATACCAAGAAGTTACAACTAGCTTAAGTATCAAGATTAAGTGTGTACCTAATCATTTTGAGTAAAATATCTGTGGATGCAAAATAAATTTTAAAAAAATCAGTTGTTTATCTTTATTCTAAAATAAGTGCTCAGTAATTCCAAATTTCCCTTCAGCAGGCGAATATCACCTTGGAGACGCATCTAAACATGAAGGCAGGAATTCATTTGAACAGTGTGAACCTTTTAAAGGATGTGTGAACTTTAAAAAAGTGTCCCTTTTAGCCATGTCAAATCTTTCAGGAGTCTAATTACACTTTCCTCCTTTATTTATAAACACGACCTGAGCAAGAGAACCACGAAATGACACGACAGATAATTTTAAACATCTCAGATGTTGCCTTTAATTGACATTTCTTTCCTTCTAAAAACCTGCTTCCAGCTTTTGTTCACAGGAGTCAAGATTATTATAAGGTTCTGGACCTATTCTGCAGAGGAAAAGTCCTCTGTGGCGGGGCATAATCTAATGGATGATTAGACCTGATTTTTGACTGAAGTCTGGACAAATTGCTCAGTGACATTAAAAAGTTGAGAAAACCTCCCCTCACACATCTACCTTAATTGGCAGTTACATAATGTTTGGTTGGCTCTGTCGGGTTGACATCCTTTATTTTCCTTCCTTCAAGCACCCTTTTGAGAAAGGTGGGCTGAAATAAACCTCCAGCTTTGTTTCTATACTTTCTTTGCCTTGGGGTATCTGAAAGGGGTAGATATTTATTTTATTAATCTCAACATGAGTATTTTTTTAAGAGAATAGCCTTCTACAATTAACGCCTGTTACAAACCAATCAAACAAATTTCACTACTTCACAGAAGAAATTCTATCTGATCTCATTTCACAAGTATATGCAGTGCTCGTGTATATAAGGGAAATGTTGTCTTCTTTTGGTTTAGCTGAGTATCAAATGATACATCATTACAGATAGCACATCATTAGGTGCTGGAAGCACATCCTTATGCCAGAGACGTGATTACAAACTACAGTTGACTGAACAGCACAAAACAAAATAAGCTGATTTACAAGCTAAAGGAAGTGGGAAACACTTCTGCTGCAATAAATAGATATTTCAACACTTAGGGAATTTCTACATCAATGTTGTATTGGTAAGGAATCATTTGAATGCGAACAGCTCTGTTCCTCCAATCACTCACTATAAAACTGCAACTTTGTGCAAACAGCAGGAATGAGTTCCATTGAAATCAACTGAGCTTACGTGTTAGGAGTATGTGACTGCACTCCAAATATTTAAACTTTATTGCTAGTATCCTGCTGGGCAGTTATGAATACATAACCTATAGCTGTGTATTCATGATCCTAGTCCATAGTTAACTTCCCAAATCCCATTTAGTAAGCAACCACTGAGCTCAATGGGGCTCCATTCTCCTGTTTATGAAGCAGCTGCTTGATGTTACTATCCAATTTCTCCAATAAATGATCTCTGTTGTGATGGAAATTTGCAAAATAGTTGCTTTTTGGCCTGTTGCATTGGAGATTGCACACAGAAGGCAGCTGCTTCTCAGAGGAATGAAGTCCCATTGTTATCATGGGAAAACAGAATATCAATTTAAATTACTTAGTGCTATCCTAAACATTATGGTGACCCCATGAATTTCTTAAGATTCTTTTATCTTTAAACAAGGAATATTCAAAGGTGGTTTACCAATTCCTTCCTCCTGAAGGAACCTGCACACATACATCTGAAACCAGCCTAGTTTTGCCCTGGGTTGGAAACACTTTCAGTTCAAGAGCTGAATTAAGTTTCAGTGAAGTTGTTGAGGACCAGAACCCAAAAGTAAAATGCATAAATCTAGGATAGCATCTAACTTACTCCTATATTTGTTTTTGGTGTGAGCATAAGCTGAAAAGCCTTTCAGCATAAGTCGAAAAGCCAAACACATTGATAGCTGGACACGAAGGGGAGCTTGAAGAGCCTTTTCTGCTACTGACAGGTAAACATTTATCAGTCACACCCAAAAGTCATTCAGTGACAGATTCAAATTTCATTTTTAAAGCAGAGGTACATTGAATTTCAATAACATCTTCATATTCTGTCACGGACAATATGTGTGTTTCATTTCAATTGATAAATGGGTTTTGCACCCACACAATGTCCATGCTGATATCTGGGAAGTACCCCTCATGTGGTTTTATTGTAAAGTCAATTTAAAATTTGATTTTTCAGATTTTTTTGTGGAACTCCTGTAATGCTTTGGTGGAACCCTAGGGTTCTATGGAACACTTTGGGAACTGCTGTTCTATGGTGTTCATTGCATCTATACCCATATGTACGGTATTTTATTTTAAAAGATGCAAACGTGATCTTATCACTTCCAAAAGTGTACGTGTTCCTCTATAATATAGAACAAGAGCCGCCATATTATATTGGTTTGAAAATTGAACTATAATTCTTGAGATCACTGTTTGATTCCCTGGTCAAACAAGTAAACCTATTGGATGAGTCACATACTTGCAGCCCCAGTAAACCTTATGCAAGGTCACCTTAGAGTTTCCCTAAGTCAGACATGACTTGAAGACACACCACAACATAAAACACAAAAATAGTATCAGAAAGACAAAATAGATAACAAACTTAAATGGGTTGAATAATTTATCTGTCTATGATTTTTAAAATGGCACATTAAAATTTCTCACTTTTTTCCAAAAAAAGGAAGGTCTTCATCAGCTTATGGAAAATGATCAGTAAAGAACTGAGATGCTCTTGCTTATAAGGAAGTTCCAGAACTTGCTGGGAACATTGTTTCCCCAATAAGCATAATTGCTTCTTGGGAAACAGAAAAATCAAATAATAGAAGATTCATTGTTGTTGTTGTTGTTATGTTTATTTATACCCCTCTTTTTCTCTCTACAAGATAACTTCAAAGGCAGAAAGGTTCATATGTAAGAATGAGTATGACCTTTTTTTAAAAAATAAAAAGAGCATGATTTTTTTTAAAAAAAACCTGAATGCTTATGAATGTCTCTATGGCCTATCATCATCTTTAGGAGCCTGACACACGTACGCCCAATAGGCAGATAGTGACCATGCAGGAGGCCTTATGCCTTGTTGTCTCTTTTCTTTTTTTATGTCTTATGTCTCTTTTCTGATAAGCCTTTATTTCAGTTGATAAATGGGTTTTGCACCCAGTCAATGTCCATGCTAGTGTCTTGGAAGTACCCGTTGTGTGCCTGTTTGCACGAACACATTTTCAATTAGAATATTAGGGTATTTTTCTTGCATTTTTAAAAGAAAAATCTGTTGCTTTTAAAGGGTGCTTGTCATGGATTGGCTGCAGTCAGGCATGTAGCCGGGTCTCATGGACCACCTTGAGAATTTCGGGGGGGAGGGGGTGTGAAGCCCCTGAAGCCCCCCCCCCCCCCTGAAATTCTCAGGATGGTCCGCAAGACCCTGTATTCTAAATATTTTGTTAATGAAAGTAAATAAATAACATTTATTATTTAAACTGTTATGTTTATTCATATCATGAACAGATCACCATGCTCAATATATCCCATATGCATGGGGGTATTGGGATAATGATACAAAAGGTTTGCTAGGGTAGATCCTCTCTCTCACTCAGACTCACCCCCACCCCACCCCAGGAATCAACATCCTGGCTACAGGCCTGGCTGCAGTCATTTTAATTCACGAAATACATAAAAATCTGTCAAGCAGAAAGATGGAATACACAGACATAAATAAATAAAAGTAAAATGTTCTATAAACAGATGTTGATGTCACCTTCTTTATCTCATACATGCATGAGATAAATACTCTGGTCATATTAATACTCATACACTGACATTGAATATTTCCTGCAAGAATCATTAAGATGTATGAAGCAGGGAAGGCTTTGCCACACTTTGTACAATTAAAGGATAACAATTTATAGGAATCAGTAAAATTGCTGAGGTATTAAATAAGAATTTCAATGTATTCACAGGAGGCCTTGTGGAAAACTTGCCCTAAATACTTAATTATACATCGAGCTTCCCAGCTGACTGCTCCAGTGACGTACTATTATTATAGAAATGAAATTTGGATTAACTTGGCACTAAGAACAGATGGATATCACTTAGGAATTTCAGTTATAGAGGGGTGGAGATGGGAAATTTGAAGAACCATTTGCAAATAAAGATTGGTTTTCTGCCCATTTAACTTGTTAACATCCTTTGAGGACATTGTGAATATAAATGAGAATGCAGATTCACTCACTCAAATCTTTAATGAAGAAGTATTCTCCATGGATGCGTGGAGTCTTCTTCTGTGATGCCTCTCCAGCTCATGCAGAATTTAGCTGCACACACTCCCCTTAATATGAGAAAAGTAGAATCACTGCATGCTTTTGGGAAATAGCTGAAGGCTAATGAATCCAGAATCTTGGCACTTATTCCAGAATTTGTCATTAGCGCAGTTCTATCCAATGGGACTCCAAATGCAACATGCTTACCTTGAACATACCGGTCTCTTACTTAACTGGATTAAACCAAACTAATTCAGGAGCTTTATTCCAATAAGGCAAAACACAGGAGTCTTGCTGATATGGTGCTACAACATGAATTATTGAGACAATTGTGTTCTAAATTAGCAATTGTCAACCTTTGCACTCCCAGGTTTTTAGATGTCTGTTGGCGGTGCTGGCTGGGACTTTTGAGAGTTTAAACCTCCTGAACACCACTTACCACTATCTGTCTTATGGGAAAAAATATTCCAAATGTGGCAGGCCAATGAGGATAACTCTACTATTTCAGATCTTGGGGTTTGCTTTCCCAGCATACCAGATCCAAATCTGCTCTAATGAAGACATGCAGAGACTGAGGACAGGCAATATGTCATGGACTTTTTCAAAGATCTGATGAAAATACATTCACAGGCATGGACATTTATAGATGTTTTGCGGACAATAAAAAGAGTTGACATTTGCTGTGATTGGGGTAAATTATGATCCACAATCTCATTGGTTCAGAAATACATTCATTTACAGTTTGAAAATCCATGGTGTGGTGGAAAACTTAATGAAGTTTTTATTGAAAGAATTCTGCAGTCTATCTCCTATATCTGTGCCACCCCTTTCTGCCCTCAGGGGCACATCAGTTTCAGCATGGGATTAACTTGATAAATAATGCTTGCTGATTGGCATATCTGGCAAAGGGAAAAGATTCCTATGGTAAGAGAAAATGTGATCTTTCCAACCTGATAGGTTTAGGATTTCAAGGGTCTGTTGTGTAGAGAGATGGAAAGGTGTTGTTCTCATAGCCTGTTTGGCCAAAGGCTGGAGCTACACCCTTGTCGGGGTTTTGTTTTTTTTTTTACTGAGTATTGGGAAAGAAATGAGAAGTTGGCAGTGGGGTCAGTGGGGAGTCATTCTCTTTGGCCTTTTTTATGATTATGATTGAGACAACTTTCAGTCATTCTCGGACCTCAGCACTTTTGAGGTCCTTTTTTGAGACAACAATTCTAGATACCTTCTCCTGTTCCAGTAGGTCTACTCCTCAATCACTACCACCACACAATAAGGGCCAAGAACTACCAGCTGCCCTATACATATGGTCATAATGATGTTTTATTTGTCAGCATTGCTTATGATGATTTTTGTATTTTGATATTACATGTAAGGCTCCTTGGAAGTCAGAATGATATATGTCATGAAAGATGGCATAGTAATAATTATAATGTACAAATGGAAAATCTAGCAAGTCCTACATTTCCCAGAGAAAGTGATAGCATCAACCACTAAAAAAAGTCAGAGCTTAGAATAAATGTAACCTTCTTGTTGACTCTATCCCATTCTTTTCACTGACTTGGTTTACCCGTAATGCTCACCATACCTTAGTGAAATTGATGGTACCTTTAACCTGAAAGCAAAAATACCCTAGTCTCTCATGGTAACCTAGAGCTGTTTGTGCCTTCAATTTTCAGAAGCCCTAGCTAGCTTGTTCAAAGGTCAGGAACTTTGGGAGTTGGAAGCCCAAACAGCTGGGGGGTGCATTTTGAGGGTGCCTGGCAGCTAAATCATTCCAGCATGAGTGCAAGAACTTGGAAGTATTTGGTGTCCATATGGTTGTTCCCCAAGTTCATAGGATGATCATTTATTGACTATGCTCATGGGGAACATAATAGCAGCAAATTTCTTATACAATGCATAACAGTGCAGGGTAATGGAAGAAATGTTTTAAGTGGCAATAGTGGGCTATTGCAATGCAGGCAACGGGAGTGAATAATTATGGAGCAGCTGAAACAACTTCTCACTGTAAGCTCTATGTGAGAAAAGGTGTTATTGTAGAGCTGAGTTCTTAACTGAAACCATAGAACCAGATAGCTAAATTGAGAAAAAGGTATATTGGCTGGTCTAAATAGTCAAGTAGTAAAAGGTAAAAACAGCAATAAGTTGTTAGCATGGTCCAGCATTTCTGTGTTCTCAAATAATATGTTATATGGTATACTATGTAGCTCTGGACAAGTCTACATAGGGACCACCAAAGGCAGCACCCAAGTACGAATCAAGGAACATGAAAGGCACTGCAGACTACTTCAACCAGAGATGTCAGCCTTAGCAGAGCAACTGATGAACCAACCTGAACACAGCATATTATTAAGAACACAGAAATGATAGATGACCAACAACTACTATGTCAGGCTACACAGACAAGCCAATGAAATCCACAAGCATGTGTACAATTTCAACAGAAAAGAGGAAACCATGAAAATGAACAAAATCTGGCTACCAGTATTTGAAAAACCCTCTAAAATCATAACAGTAAATAAAAACAGGGGAATTCCTGACAAGAAACAATCAGGGCCAGCTAATAACCTCCCAACAAAGGACCTTGAAAACTGCTAGGCCATTAAATGCTAATCAAGGTGGCCTATTGCTACAATCACACCTACTTCAAGCAGACAAAGGTTCTTTCTTCCATCCTGGACACTCCAGATATATAAACACAATTTTCCTAGTTTCCAACAGACATCACAACCTCCTAGGATGCCTGTCATAGATGCAGACAAAACGTCAGGGAATGCTTCTAGAACATGACCATATAGCCCGGAAAACACATAGCAACCCAGAAATTATAGGATTGACAATTAACCAATTATAGGTCACTTTATAAGAAATCCACTTGGAAAGTCAATAATTCATAATAAAGCATGATCCATAAAATTTTATAACAAATCTAAATTAATGTTGAGGTCAATTTGGCATCAATCTTTGCACTGGTAGAAGACTAATGGACATTGGTGTAAACCAGTGGTTCTCAACCTGTGGGTCCCCAGGTGTTATGGCCTACAACTTCCAGAAAACCCAGCCAGTTTACCAGCTGTTAGGATTTCTGGGAGTTGAAGGTCAAAACATCTGGGGACCAACAGGTTGAGAACCACTGGTGTAAACAGACAAATGACCTGATTTATTTTCACACAGCTGTCTTCCTTTGTGGCCAATATTGAAATCCTCTATTCCTATTAATCTTCCAATTCTTTCCAGCAGTCAAAGTTTCTCACATCACAAGAATAAAAATGTATCTTGCTTTCACCAGCCCTAGCCTTATTATGGATTTATGGATCACTGGCTTTCCGTCAGTAAGGAGACTTATGTCACTATGCTGGTAAAGCCGCTCTTATGCCACTTCCTGAGGTAGCTCAGCTAGCTGCAGCCTGAAATTTTAATAATCTACCTTGTAAATCCTTGCAAATTTCAACAAATTTCATATAAACTCTTTCCCATTGAGAAACACAGGGTGTTCCAAATAATTTTAGGTAAAAGTTATTCTGACAATTAGTAAGCAGCATTTAGGTGGTCAGAAATACACTTTGCAGTTGTTGCTGTTTTTCCTTGCTATCTACTTACTGTTTTTATTATTTGTGAAATCGCATTCTTGCTATTGTGACACAATTAATAGAATATAATGAACTGAGGAATAAATTATTAAATTTCCATTTGAAATCTTTAAAAAAAGTACTCACATAAAAACATTTGAATGACAAGGCAATGCTCAGCATGACATGATATATATTAGTGTAAATTCGAGAGAGCATTTTCAACTGCTGTTTTTTTTAAAAAAAAAGCAAACACTTCTACTGCTGTGCTAACTCTTACAATTTTAAGATGTATAAATCAGTACACTGCTATGGTGAAGCACATAAACGAAACTTCTTGGCATGCCATTTGCTCCTTATTTCAGCACTTGTCACTTTAAGATTGTCAAATCTGAGCTCTCAACAATATATTTCCAAATATCATTTTAGCATCATAAGAACATGAACTGTGTACAAAATCTTCTTTTGCTTAGAAAGATATGCAATGATGAGATCAGAATTTTTACTTTTACTACAATTTGTCTGGCAGAGTGTAATCTTCACTCTCATAAAGGTTGCAGGGTAGAAGCATTTTATTATTTTTTAATGTATTTATACGTATTTATATACCGCTCCATTCCCCTAGACTCGGGGCAGTTTACATAGATAAAACAGGCAATAAGAATAAAACAACTTTAACACTATACATTAAAACACTATAAGCTATTAACAACTGTCCTAATTTATCACAACACAGTCAAGTAGGACCATTGATGTTAATGGTAGGTTACATACCTGTGACCATCTTTCTTCGAGTGAAGCTCTGTGAATCCACACTTATGAAGTTTATATGCCAGCGGGCTTCCCAACGGAAACTTTTCAAGTTTTAACCGGTTTGGGTGTAGCTGCGCCCAGCCAACCCGGAGGGCATAAAAGGCGCCTCAGCGCGCCACGCCATTCCTACGCCACATAGCAACAAGGAAAGGGTGGTTTGAGAAAGAGGGGATGGCCGGGCGGGTCGTGTGGATTCACAGAGCTTCACTCGAAGAAAGATGGTCACAGGTATGTAACCTACCATTCTTCTTCGAGAGCTCTGTGAATGCACACTTATGAAGATTTACCGAGCTAAGGTAAAGGAGGTGGGAACAAACCAGCCAGATTGTAGAAAAAAATGAACAGGTTTATTGCAACCAGCAACCTGAATAAATAACATGTTAAACACATAATATATGAGTGGGAGGCAGGCTCCCACTTGTAAACACAGTGCAACAAGCACCATTCATGTCAGGCACGCAGGCCTCAAACATAAGTGCAATATTAGCAGAAGTGCAACAAGCACCATTCATGTCAGGCACACAGGCCTCATAACAGTGAGTGCAACAAGCACAACCTGAGAGCAAAAGGGTGCACAACTGGTGCAACCTACCCCTAATTGGGTAAAGCGCGCTTTAACAGGTAGACTGTGCCCCTACCTGGGGCACGGCACATACTTAACATTGACAGTGCAATGAACAGGCGGGGTTCGAACGACGCAACTGTCGATCGACCAGTGCAAAAAAACCAGGGGAGATCAGGGGCTGACTACTCTGCAGCACCTAGTGGGGTCTTTGGGTTAAGAATCGACCGACCAAAGGCCGCCTCCCTCCCAAACAGGGTGTCTACCCGGTAATGAGATATAAAGGTAGAGGGGTTGGCCCAGATGGCCGCCCTACAAATTTGGTCCAGGGGAATCCCTTGGAGGAACGCAGTTGACGTGGCCACTGCCCTAGTCGAGCGTCCCTTAACCTTAGATGGGCACGGTTGACGGGCTATCTGATAGCACAGTTCAACCAGGGATGCTACCCAATTAGAAAGTCTCTGTGCCGACACCGGCAAGCCCAGCTTGTCGGTGGCGTACAACACAAACAGTCGGGTCGATCGGGCGGTAATCCGCCGACCGGTTCTTGTAGGTCAGAAGGGCCCTTCTGACGCCGAGGCCGTTGCCCTCGACTCCGAGTCCCCGGTTTTGGCCAGTACCAAGTCCGGAAGCACGATGTCCGTGTTCAGGTGGAACGGAGACACCACCTTCGGCAGAAAGGTGATGTCCGTCCGCAGGATGGCCCTATCTGCTAAAAACAGCAGGTAGGGTTCGTCGACACGGAGCGCCGCCAGCTCGGAAGGGCGACGCGCCGAAGCAATGGCGACCAAGAAGGCCACCTTCCAGGATAGGAGCCGCAGGTCGATGGATGACAGCGGCTCAAACGGTGGGGATGTCAGGCAGGACAGCACCAGGTCCAAGTTCCACCCGGTGTAGGTGGATGCACCGGGGGACGAGTGTTGTTAACACCCCTCAGGAACCTCTTGACCATCGGGTACTGGAACAGCGAGGGACCGCCCCTCTGCTGGTTCTGCCAGGTGAGGGCCGCCAAATGGGTCTTCACCGAGGACATGGATAGACCCCTGTCGACCAGTTGTGCCAGGAACTCCAAGACCGATGAGACTACCAGCGGGAAGACGGTGGTAGATCGGGAAGCCTGGAACCTCTCGTAGCGGGCGATGCAAGCCGCGTACGCCTTCGACGTGGCCGGCTTGTGGGCTGCTGCCAGGATCGCTGCTACAGCTGGAGAGACCTCTGGTGCCGGCGAATCCTCCACGCAGTCAGGTGCAAGGACTGAAGGTCCGGTGGAGGAGCATCCCGTTCTCCCGAGTCAGTAGGTCTGGTCGGTGAGGGAGTGGCATGTAGTCCTGACCCGCTAGGTGTAGCAGGGTCGGGAACCAGACTTGTCTCGGCCAGTAGGGAGCGATGAGGATGCAATCGGTCCCTGCGAGCTGGATCCTCTCGACGATCCGAAGGAGGAGCGGGAACGGCGGGAATAGATAGAAGAACCCCGTCGTCCAGTCGAGCAGAAGGGCGTCCCGAGGCATCCCCCGGTGTGCATCCGGGGCAAGCCTTGCACCGAAAACTGGCAGTTGGTTGTTTTCCGGCGATGCGAAGAGATCTGCGTCGGGAACCCCCACCGCTGAAACACACGGTGGAGCTCGTCCGGATGCAGCATCCATTCGTGGGACGACCAGCTGGTCCTGCTGAGGCAATCCGCTTCCTCGTTCTCGACACCCGGGAGATGGACCGCCCTGGGAGTTACTTGATGGTGGACGCACCACTCCCACAGGTTCTGGGCTAGGGCCAGGAGTTTCCTCGAGCCCGTCCCGCCCTGCTTGTTCACGTAGTACATGGCCACGATGTTGTCTGTCCTGACCAGTACTACTTTCCCAGTGACGAGGGGGGCGAAGGCCCGGAGAGTCTTGGTGATGGCCAGAAGCTCCAGATAGTTGATGTGATGAAGCTTCTCCACCGCCGACCACTGTCCGTTGACCGACAGGGTGCTCGTGTGGCCTCCCCATGCCTGTAATGACGCGTCGGTCGTCACTGTGATGGCTGGGTCTACGGTGTGCAGGGGAGTCCCCTGCACACGTTGCTCTTGGACGCCCACCATCGGAGGGAGTCCTTGACCGCCTTTGGCAGGGATAACCTCTTTGAGTGGTGCTCCCTGACCGGATCGAAATGGTCGAGGAACCAGCGCTGCAGTGGTCTGAAGCGCAGTCTCGCCAATGGGGTCACAGCCACTGTCGAGGCCATGTGGCCTAAGGTCACTTGGATTTGTTTCGCCGTGATGGCGGGCCTGTCGCAGCTGTGTATCTCGCGTCGAAGAGCCTGGAATCTGACGTCTGGCAGATAGGCGAGCTGATCGACGGAGTTGAATATCGTGCCGATGAACTTGATAGTCATCGTAGGGACCAGCTGGGACTTTTCCTCGTTGAG
This sequence comes from Anolis apletophallus, assembly GCA_030556195.1. Taxonomy (NCBI): domain Eukaryota; kingdom Metazoa; phylum Chordata; class Lepidosauria; order Squamata; family Anolidae; genus Anolis; species Anolis apletophallus. Next base: position 7,244 of record JARBWK010001311.1, on the reverse strand, counting down.
GCGCAGACCCAATGAGGAGAGTAGTTGTAGGGTCGTAGAGACCTGTTGATGCAGAAGTTCTGGAGACTGGGCCGCCAGCAGCCAGTCGTCCAGATACGGAAAAATCGGATTTTCTGCCTCCTCACGCGCGCAGCCACGACCGACATGCACTTTGAGAATGTTCGAGGTGCTGTCCCGAGGCCGAACGGGAGGACGTTGAACTGGTACGCCCTTCCCGCCACCTTGAAGCTCAAGAAGCGTCGATGAGCAGGTCGAATCGAGACGTGGAAATATGCGTCCCGAAGGTCGATCGACGCAAAGTGGTCGTTGGACCGGAGAAGTGGGAGAATGGACGACACTGACACCATCCTGAATTTCCTCGGCGAAACGTACGCGTTTAAGTCTCTGAGGTCCAGGATGGGTCGCAGGGAACCGTCTGGCTTCGGCACGGTGAAATACCGTGAGAAGAATGCCCTCTTTCCTTGCTCTTGGGGAGCTGTGAAATCGCTCCCTTTTGAAGCAACGCGTCGACCTCCTCCAAGATCACCCTGGACGGCTGTGTCTCGACGATGAACCCCGTGGGTGGAAGTTCGTCGAACTCCAAGGCATAGCCGTCTTCGACAATCCGGAGAACCCATGCATCTGAGGTGATGCGTCGCCAGGCATCGATGTAGCGGGCCAGGCGATCTCCGAATGGCGGGGGGTGGTGGTGGAGGTCGAAGGAGGGGAGGAGGCATGGGGGTGGCAGCGGGCCTCGACCCGTGGAAAGGCCAGAGGATTTGAGCCACGCGTGTCTCCGGATGGCGACACCGTGGGCTAGCAGCTTCCCCGAAGTGTCCGCTGTGTGGCGGGCCATGAGGATCTGATGGTGTGCTAGCGACTCTGCCTCCTGGGAAATGGAGAGAAGCGCCGTCTGCTGCTCCCGAGAAAGATCCTGGAAAAAGGGTTGAGCCCTTTCCCAGAGGATCTGGTGATACGCTGCCATACAAGCGCCGTAGTTGGCCATCTTGGTCAACAGGAGCCCGGCCTTGTAAATCTTTCGACCCGTTGTGTCGAATCTCCTTCCCTCCTGATCTGAGGGTGCCGCAGATTCTCGGCCCGAGGTTTGGGCGGAGGTGACGATCATCGAGTTCGGCACTGGATGGTCGTGGAGCCAGCTCCTTTCCCTCTCGTCTATCTTATACCATGCCTCGATGCGACTTGACGTAGGAGGGATGGTAGACGGAGTTGCCCATGATGCCTTGACCAGCGGTTCTAGCATAGGAAGGTGCGGTTGGGCCGCATCTTCGATCTGCACCCGTCTGAACACTGGGCAAGCGCTGGACCTCGTGGGGACATAGGTTTGCATCCCCAGGGATCTCGCCATCCGGCCCATCTGCTCACCGAAGGCCTTCACGTTGTCCGTCGGCGAAGAGGAGGGTTCGGCGTCACAGCCCGTATGGGAGGGCGTTCTGTCCATGTTGAGGGACAGGATGGATCCTGATCTTATCGATCGAGGGACCTCGCCATCCTCCATCTCGTCTCCCGACCAAGGCTGGACCGTGTCTGGGATCACCGGCGGTTGTGATTGTGGAGGCGACCTGGACGTCGAAGGGATGTTTGGCATCTCTGACGACACAGGAGGAGGTGTTCGCTTGGCTGGGGCCAGGGCGAGCCTCGTGGTCTGCCTGCCTTTGTCTGGCGAAGTTATAAAGAGTTGTCGAACCGAGGTCTGTCCCGGAGGGGGGAGGACGACGGTCTGGGCAGAGTTCTCTGGCGACACATGATGCTCTACCCCTGTCTCCACAGCGAGAACAGGGGCAGGCGAAGAGTCGGGGCAGGAGACTGAAGACGATGACGTCAGCGTCCTGCGCCTTTTTCGGTGAGGGAGGTCTCGAGGCAGCGGCCTCCAGAGACTTGCCCGAGTCACAGGAACCAGGCCTCTGGTCTGGGCTCTACGGGCTTCTTCACTGACCTCCGGAAAGCTATCTCCATAGCCCGATCGGAGGGAGTCCTCGAGATGGCCGACCTCTGGGAGAGGCCCGACGCCATTGAGCTTGTCGATGCTCTTCGAGGAGGAGGCAGCTGGACCGTTTCGGTGGTTACGGTGCAGGGCCTCTTCGACACCGAAGTCTTCGAAGTCTTCGAGGAGACAGACTTGGTGGTATTCTTCTCCTTGTGCGGACGCTTCCCAGCCGGGCGAGCGGTCGACGCAGCGGGGACCGAAGCAGCCGCCTCGGATCCCAAGGAGGCAGATGGGACAGCCGTCGCCATCTGTGGAGGGCAGAGAGCACGCTCCGTGAGGTAGGCCTGAAGCCTGCGGGCTCTCGCTCTTCGAGTGGCGGTCGAGAAGGCCTGGCAGTGCCGGCAGGCAGGAACGACGTGTCCCTCCCCGAGACACCGAAGGCACTTCGAGTGACCGTCACAGTCCGGGATCTTGCTACCGCAGGATAAACACCTTTTGAAACTGGTTGTGGACATGCTATGCTCACACAACCAGCCGTATTCGATGTTGCCCAAGTGGCGGAAAACAAAGGAATGGCGTGGGCGCTGGAGGCGCCTTTTATGCCCTCCGGGTTGGCTGGGCGGAGCTACCGCCAAAAAGTTTCAAACTGGAAAAGTTTCCGTTGGGAAGCCCGCGCTGGCGCGCAAACTTCATAAGTGTGCATTCACAGAGCTCTCGAAGAAGAAATGCCTGTTGCAACAACGTTGTTTTACAGGCTCTTCTAAATGCAGATATTTCTGTAAGAGCCCAGGTGCTATCTGGCAGGGTGTTCCACAGTGTTGGAGCTACAATAGAGAACGCTCTTTGCCTCGTAGAGGACAGGTGGTAAGTTTTGACCGAAGGAACCACTAAAAAGGTTTGATCTCCAGACCGTAGTGATCTCTGGGGAGTATATGGGGAAAGACGGTCCCTCAAGTACAGAGGCCCCAGGCCATGTTTGGCCTTAAAGGTTAATACCAACACTTTGAACATAATCTGGTACTCTATTGGAAGCCAGTGCAGTTGCTGCAGGATAGGTGTTATATGGCATATCGCCAGAGCACCAGCGAGCAGACAAGCTGCAGCATTCTGCACAAGCTTGAGTTTCTGGATCACGGACAAAGGAAGGCCAATGTAGAGGGCATTACAGTAGTCTAGTCTCGAGATGACCGTCACCTGGATCACCATGGCCAGGTCACCACTAGACAGGTAGGGTGCCAGCCTTCTAGCCTGTCACAGATGGAAAAATGCAGATCTGCTGACCATGGTGACCTGGGCCTCCATAGTCAGCAGCAGGTCTAACTGGACCCCCAGACTCTTTACCAAGGGTGATGGGCAAAGTGCCACGCCGTGCAGGGTAGGCAGCTGGCACCCCCCTCCCACTGGGTGGCCCAACTAGAGGATCTCCATCTTCGATGGGTTCACCTTCAAACGGCTAGCTCACAGCCATTTAGTCACAGCCTCTAGGCACTGATGGAAATAATCAGGTACGGAGTCCGGTCTGCCCTCCATCCTCGGCACAAGCTGGGTGTCATCAGCGTACTGATGGCACTCCAGACCAAAACTATGCACCAGTTGGGCCAGTGGCCGCATATAGATGTTAAAAAATAGAGGGGAAAGAATAGTATGTGTTGTGTAAACTAGCAGCAACGTTGTATGACCATGTTCAAGCAAATCAAAATTGTCACAATTCATCTGGAGCTTCTAATCCTCTGATTTTATGTCTATATTTTAACACTTTTAAAATAGCACAAAGGCCCCATAGAAGAAAGAACATGAGCTCCAAGGCAAGACTTGTGAATTATGGATCATCCATCGATACCAAAGCATTTTGGTTTGTCAGAATTGTAAAGTTACTTTCAAAAAGTAATTCGATCTGTTACTTGTCATAATGTTCAAAAAATATTCCATTGCCAATTTAATTTTTAAAAATGCCTTACTATGCCACTTTTGTAATTATTTTTTAATTAGACTGATCACAAAATGGCATTAAACTTGGAAAACTGTTAAAGTGCCTTAAAATCCTTGTTTTCTGATCTGCCTTCCAAATGACCAGGAACACCTCTATCTTGACTGGAGTTTCATTTTGTTTGCCCTCATCCAACCCATAACTGGCAAACACTAGTTTAGGACCAGGAGTAATGGAGTTAGTTTTCATCTATACGTAGGTGGCCCCACACCACAAAATAAATCAATCATCAGGAACAGACAGAATACCAATAGAACTACTTCAAGCTACAGAGACAGCATCTACTCTAGTTCTACTGAAATCTGTCAACAAAATCTGGAAAACAAAACAGTAGGGCACAAATTTGAAATAATCCATATAAATACTTTGGCTCAGTCATTAATCAGAATGGAGACTGCAGTCAAGGAATCAGAAGAAGACTACAACTTGGAAAGGTAGCTATGCAGAAGCTAGACAAGATGCTGAAGTCTCAGAAAGTCAAAGATAACTGAGCAGCCTATGCTATTTGCATGACAAATATCATATTTACATGTAGTTCATTGGAATAAATTGTTTGTCTGCCTGTGCAATTTTTGAAGGAGTGGAATGAACCATCCCATATTTTCCTTCCAATCATTTTTTTCAAGATACTGGTAAGAAGGCCTGTCTGAGCACGGTGGCCATATTTATAAAGATATATACCAGGCACAGGAAAGGTACACATACGTCTTTATTTCCACTTATGATCTTAATATGCTTGAAGTGATGCGCTTGCTCTCTCTCTCTTTAGTGAAAGCAGACAACAAAAGGTTTGAATGCAAGGTTTGAATGAACATGCAGTAATGTTGAATCTCAGTTTCCACACTAACAAGTTGCTTCTAGAATGCATTTGAATTCCCATTAGCAACTTATACATTTGTTTGGAGAATATATATAGGCAGTCTCCAAGTTATGAACAAAATAGGTTCTGAAGGTCTTTTCTCAAGTTGAATGTGTATGTAAATCAGAATGTTTTAAGCATAACTCCAGCCACACACACGCGCACGTGCACGCTTTGGACAGCATAGTTAATACCCCTATGGTGTTTGTGTTGCTATTTGTATCCCTGTTCAGAAGATTTCACCTCACTTTCGTTCCCTGTGACAATTGGATTTTGAAAAAAAATAGCTTGTTGTGGAAACAGGAATTGGTGCTAAAGCTTCAGTGGAGACACTTTTCTCCATAATAACACTTCCAGGAGTGAATTTCCCTTCCGAGGAGTAAATTTCTCTCATTTCCTGTTGTCTTACCCCGGTTTGTAACTATGAGTCATTTGTAAGTCTTAACATACTAAGTAAGCTTATAAATATCATAACACTCTACAACATGTAACATATCACATAGCCAGCATGGAACTATCTCTCTCTGTCTATGTGTGTGTGGATTAGATAGATAGATAGATAGATAGATAGATAGCTAAAAACTAGTTAGACCCATAATTTAAAACATAGGACTCTGATACCACAACTCCATACAAATACAGAGACATCTAACAAATACCTTACTAGAAATCTATTGGCATGGCATAGCCTGAGTTAGGCCAAATGTACCAGAAATTTTCAGAATAGTTGCCATAGAAAATATAATTTTATTTTAATTTTCATTTTTCCCCTTTCCAAAACATGGTGTTATTATATTGGAAACAGTGCTTTTTTAATAGAGCATTTCCTCAAATCTCCCTAGTTATTGTTTGAAAACAGGAGAAAGGAGCACCATAATGCCTTTAAAGTAGATTTACTTTGGCATACATTTTCAGTTGTTACGATCTACTTCCTCAGATGATTACAATACAATATTCCAGGTTCAAATGTACAGTTGTGTGGTATCAAAGTGAAATGGGGCAGAGAAAATGACAGTTGTATTATTTACACTGGTCATAAACTTTCACAGCCTGGTGGCTAGCATAAACATCTTGGCATTTGTAAACTAATAGGCATGTCTGCTAGGCTGGAGACCTCTGAATTTTTAGAGCAATGAATTGGCTTTTAAGAAAGTTCACTCTTAAAATCAGAATGTTTTTAGAATGTTTTTAGAAGAAGAAAATGGGGAAGGAGGCTACATACAAACTCTGGCAATACCAGCCAATTAATATGTGGTGCAAGCTAAGAAATTTTTGTTTATTAACTGGAATTTGTGAATGTAGTCCAATTTACTATCTTCTTTTCAGAAGTTGAAATTGTGGTGTTCTATAATAGTCACTATGAGATTACTTAAAGATTACTTAAAGCTACTATTTATAAGATAATACTCTAACACGGCTACTATTTACAAATCTATTACAAAAACAACTTTCCCAAAGACATCATACAAGGTAATGCTTTGTCCACTACTGCGTGTGTACAGCTAAAGTTGGGGGAAGGTAGCTTGGAAGTTTATTGGGCAAACTATCCCCCCTCCCCCTTTCCCATATCATTGTTGTGATCCAGCGTATGATTGTTTCATTGATTGAGATTTCAGGGGACAGTGATCATCCAAATGGGGATTGCGGGCAAGAGAGTAATGTTAGTCATAATGAAGCTGAGGATTCTGTGATGGTCAAGTATACATTAGATGTTCCAGTAGATGTTTCAGTCAAGGCAGAGAAAGAGCATGTGTTAGCTTTCCCAAGAGAGGCAAGGTTGGAATATGAAAAGAATGTGCGAATTGGGGGTTCAGAAGAAGATGACTCCTTCCAGATAGATAGATGGGGTCAGATCTGTCAACAAAGACAGATGGCCGAGTGGAGACATCACTCCCAAAGATTAATAGACAAGAAGAAACCTCCCAAGTCTTCCCAAGGGAAAAGGCATAGTTTTTGAGTATATATGAGGAGTGATTGAGGCTGATTCCTCAGAGAAATTAATGTCTGGGTTTAAAGGAAAATCCCTCTCTTATTTAAGCTTCCTGGGCCTTGTATTTAATGTCTACAAGTGTACTGTTCCTGGAATTATTGTATTGCTCCTGGATTATATTGGATTTCAAGACTCTTGTAATCACTTTAGATCTTTGTCAAATTTTTCATGTATTCCTGTTCCTCTGAATGACTTTTGTTGCCAAATCTACAGTAACAGTTTGCCTGTGCCTTGGTATTTGGATTCCTGTTACCAAGCTTAAGTGACTATTCTCATGGACAATATTTTATATTTCTTTTGATGTTTTTTTATTATTTAGTTGAAGCTTATTATTCAATACACTGCTTTGCTTATATACTGGACTCTTGAGTGTGAGATTGGTTTAGAGGTGCCTTCCCAGCCCTGGTGTGCGATTATCATAAGCTATGATTGTTTGGACGGAAGTGACATGGGTGGGGATAACAGGAAAACGGGGAAATGGTTT
>JARBWK010001310.1:0-19895 GCA_030556195.1 Anolis apletophallus | reverse complement strand
TTCCTAACCCTACCAGGACTCTATCTGCGGAGAGTTCTCTGGGCTAACAAACAATACATTTTCTGGCCATATGATGCCTTTTTCACCAATATGGGAGGGAGGTCAGGTGTTCTGTGGAACATAGATTCCGCCATTATGAGCCTGATCCCCCCGCAGGTCCCCTTGGCCTCGGAGCTGGCCCCCCAGGGATCATGGGCTCTGGCAACCCCAAGTCACATAGCCACAACCATAGCCGGATCAAAGTGGGCTTCGACCCCCGCTACCGGCTGCAATAATTTATGCTTTGACCATTTTGTACTGAGAAACCATAAGCTTTCGCTAGACTGAAACTCTCAACACAAAGGAGTTTCAGCCAGGACAAAAGATTCCCATTAAGGCACTCAGGACAAACAATAAACAGGAAGGTGGGCTACATCGAAGGCCTTCCAGCCGCAAGGTATCTCAGCCATAAGTTACTTCCTCCACCCAGCCGTTTCCCCTTTGTGTCTTTTCCCGCCTTGCTAGCTAGCTAGGATAGGCTCGCCGAATTCTGGCGCGCTTCTCCTATTGGCCAAAGCGCGCGCCGGTCTCCTCCTGGCCCAGCTGACTTTGACAGCCGGGCCAATCAGCTGAAGCTACGCATGGAAGGGGAAGGCGCCCGATTCAAATGTAAATGACTGCTTTTGACTGCTTTTCTATATATTGGACTGCTTTTCCATTAAAGACTATGCTTTTTGCCTTTGATTCCTGGCGTGGCATTACATCCTATTCAGCTGAATTAGATTCTTCTCTCGGTAGTGGCGTTCTTCCGTCTGGGTGAGCATTGATCTGGGTTTCTTTGGGATTTGTAGTTCTGGGAAGATCATCCAGATTTTGGGCCTCGATCCTCGCTTTTAGGGGTGGCCTGGGCTCTGTCCCCTTAAGGGAAGGATCCCTAGTCAGATTTCGGTAACACTAGGCCTCAGCCTAAATTGACAGTACGGCTTCCTAGGCCTCAGCCTAAATTAACAGTAAGGCTTCCTAGGCCTCAGCCTAAATTAACAGTAAGGCTCCCTAGGCCTTGGCCTGAATTGACAGTAATGGTTCCTAGGCCTCAGCCTGAATGGACAGTACGGCTTCCCAGGCCTCAGCCTGAATTGACAGTACGGCTTCCTAGGCCTCAACCTGAATGGACAGTACGGCTTCCTAGGCCTCAGCCTCAATTGACAGTAAGGCTTCCTATGCCTCAGCCTCAATTGACAGTTAAGCTTCCTAGGCCTCAGCCTCACCTGACAGTAAGGCTACCTCGGCCTCAGCCTGAATGGACATTAAGGCTTCCCAAGCCTCAGCCCATTTCAAATAACCCGGCACCGCCGGGTCCCAAAGCTAGTCTTCAATAAATGGATTGCATTTCTACCCAGCTGTGTGCTGTTTGAAGTCAGAGGGCTTTCCTGTCCTGTTCCAACGGGAGTGCAACAAACAGGGCCAAGGGTGCACCTACACTGTAGAATTAATGCAGTTTGACAACACCTTAATTGCCTATGGCTCAATGCTATGGAAAACTGGCAGTTGTAGTTTGGCCAAGCTCCCACCACTCTTTGGTACAAAAGCTGGAGATAATATTAAACTACAACTCCCAGGATTCCATAGCATTGAGCTGCTAAAGTCTCAAACTCATTAGATCAATCACTGGATTGATCTAGCACAGTGCTGTCCAACTTCTTCCGACCCACGGGCCGGAAGAAGTGTCACTGATCACCTGGGGGGCCGTAGGTGATCAGTGAGCAGGGGCGGGCCACGGTGGGGGCGGGGCCATGCATGGGGCGGGGCGGGGGATGGCGAAGGGCAGCGCGTCATGCCAGGCCTCTGACGCGCTGCCTTGGCGCCATTTCCACTCCTTTTTCGCTCCCCGCCCTTCCTAGGGGGGGAGCCGCGCGGACCAGAAGGCGGTGCCAAGGGCAGTGCGCCAGAGGCCTGGCGTGACGCGCTGCCCTTGGCGTGCCGCCACTGTTCTTTTCGCCGTCTCCCGCCCCTTCCTAGGGAGGGGGCCGGCGAAAAAGGAGCAGAAGGCGGCGCCAAGGGCAGTGCGTCAGAGGCCTGCCGTGACGCGCCTGCCCTTGGCGCCGCTTCCCCCGCCGTCCCCGCCTCCTTCCTAGGGAGGGGGAGCCGGCGAAAGGAGCAGAAGGCGGCGCCAAGGGCAGCGCGTCAGAAGCCTGGCGTGACGTGCTGCCCTTGCCGCCGCTTTGCTCCTTTCGCCGTCTCCCCGCCCCTTCCTAGGGAGGGGGAGCCGCGAAAGGAGCAGAAGGCGGCGCCAAGGGCAGCGCCAGAGGGCCTGGCGTGACGCGCTGCCCTTGGCGCTTTTGCCTGCCTCCCCCCCCTTCCTAGGGAGGGGAGCCGGCGAAAGGAGCAGAAGGCGGCGCCAAGGAAGCGCGTCAGAGGCCTGGCGTGACGTGCTGCCCTTGGCGCCGCCTATTGCTCCTTTTTCGCCGTCTCCCGCCCTTCCTAGGAGGGGAGCCGGCAAAAGGAGCAGAAGGCGGCGCCAAGGGCAGCGCGTCAGAGGCCTGGCGTGACGCGCTGCCCTTGCCGCTTATTGCTGCTTTTCGCCGCCTCCCGCCCTTCCTAGGGAGGGGGAGCCGGCAAAAGGAGCAGAAGGCGGCGCCAAGGGCAGCGCGTCAGAGGCCTGGCGTGACGCGCCCCTTTGCGCCGCCTATTGCTTCGTCTCCCCGCCCTTCCTAGGGAGGGGAGCCGCGGAAAAGGAGCAGAAGGCGGCGCCAAGGGCAGCGCCTCAGAGGCCTGGCGTGACGTGCTGCCCTTGCCGCCGCCTATTGCTCCTTTTTCGCCGTCTCCCCCGCCCCTTCCTAGGGAGGGGGAGCCAGCGCGGAGCAGAAGGCGGCGCCAAGGGCAGCGCCAGAGGCCTGGCGTGACGCACTGCCCTTGGCGCCGCCTACTGCTCCTTTTTCGCCGTCCCGCCCTTCCTAGGGAGGGGGAGCCGGCTAAAAGGAGAAGAAGGCGGCAAGGGCAGCGCATCAGAGGCCTGGCGTGACGCGCTGGCCTTGGCACCGCCTACCCTCCTTTCGGCGCGTGGAGAGAGGGGACGGAGGGGGCGGTGCAGGGAGGAGGCGCTAGCTCTCTTCCTCCTCCCTGCCCCGCCACCCCCTCCCCCCCAGCCGCCATTTTTTAAAAAATTTTAGAATTTTTTCAAAAAAAATTAAAAAATGGTGGCCGAGGGCATAGCGGGGGCCGTGTCCAACAGGCTGGGGGGGGCGTATACGGCCCCCGGGCCGCCAGTTGGACAGCCCTGATCTAGCACACTTTGGGATCAGATTTCTTAACATTCCTACGCAGGTATGGCAGAGATTTTCTTGAATTTTTTTTAATTTTTTTAAAATGACCAATTTAGCTCAGGATATGACTCTGCTTGGATCACCTTCCAGTCGTCTGCAGTCTTCTGAACGGAAAAGGAAATGTAATTCCGTTTTGAGAGGAGACGCGGTGTATGACTCTGAAGATGCTGCAGAGAATACAAATGAAGGCTGGGCTTTTCGGCAACACATCTCGAGCATTTTCTGACCACAACAGCACTTACATAAACAACTGCCAGGTATTAGGAAAACACACGTCCTCTCTGCAACACAAACACATTTTTTCTATTTTTACACACTATCTGTGCCATAGCGGCTTATTTGTTAAAGTACCAAGTGGTGACAATTTACTGAAATTAGTCAGTGGCAACATATCTGATCCGGGTTTTAATCTGAACTTCAAAACGCTATTCAAGGAATAGAGCTTGTTTTTGGGAAGAAATAGTATTCAACATTTTGAAGATTTGGAATGACACTGAAGAAAGTCAGGGAAGAAAGGGCAAAGGTGCATTTAGAGTTGGACGTTCAGAAAACATTTGGGAGTTGCAGCTGCTGGGATTTATAGTTCACCTACAATCAAAGAGCATTTTGAACTCCACCAACAATGGAATTGAGCCAAACTTGGCACACAAACTCCCATGATCAATAGAAAATATTGAGGGCTTTGGAAGGAATCCACAGTGATTTAGGGAGATGTAGTTCACCTACATTTGGAGAGCACTCTGAACCCAAACAACCCTGGATCTGGACCCAATTTGGCACAAATACTCAATATATCCAAAGTTGAACACTGGTGGAGTTGTGGGGGATTGTTTGTCATTTGGGAGTTGTTAACTGCTGGGATGTTTAGTTCGCCTATAATCAAAGAGCATGTTGAACTCCCAACAGCACTGAATTGAACTAAACTTGAGCCACAGAGAATACTGGACCTTGGAAATTGGGAGCTGCTTGCATTTTCCTTCATGCCATGGCCATCTCCCAGGAAGCGCCTGCAAACGCCGCAGCGACTCAGGGCGTGTTTGCAGACGCGGGGGCTTTCCTTTTCCACTGGACCAACGGGCAGGCACACACTCGCAAGTGCGTGACTGTCTCAGCCTTCCAGTTGGAATCCCTGGGCAGGCGCTGCCTGGAAACCGCAGCGTGCGCGCCCTTCCTCTCCTTAACTCCACCCACGGCGCAGTCCCTTATCACCCCTTCCTTCCAAGGGACCCGTTGGATTGGAAGGGGCGATACAGGACTGCGCCATGGGCAGAGTTGGAAGGAAGGAAGGAAGGAAGGAAGGAAGGAAGGAAGGAAGGAAGGAAGGAAGGAGGCCTGAGAGCAAGAGAGGCCAGGGCAGAGGCCAGGCCAGGAGAGGAAGAAGGGAGGAGGCCCCGGAGCCGCCTTGGCCCCAAAGCCCGAAGGAATCCTGAGCCAGCTGAGAGGAAAACAAAGCCCAACGCTCCTCTCCAGAAGCTCTCCGCCTCCTCCGGAAGTGACCTCACAGGGAAAGACGCCGCCTGGCCCCTCCCCTCCTCAGCCTCTGACCAACTGCTTCTCCAGGAAGCCGAGGCACCGCCCCTCCCCTCCTCTCTCCCGGGACTTCCACCCTGAACAAACATGGTGGTGCTGGGCGGGAGACCCTTAGAGAGGCGGGGCTTGCTTCTTGGCTGGCATTGATTGGCCCTACTGGCGCCCCAGAGAGAGAGGGGGGGGGAGGGAGGGAGAGGGAGAGACAGACAGAATGAGAGGCCGTCTGCCCAGATGACTCCTGGCGGGGTGGTCGGTTCTTCCACGGCACACCTGATGATCACTCACGGAACACTAGTGTGCAGCACAGCGGTTGGGAAACACTGGTCTATGGCATTGAATGTTTGCCTGTATATGTACATTGCAATCCGTCCTGAGTCCCCTGCGGGGTGAGAAGGGCAGAATATAAATGTTTATATATATATATATATATATATATATATATATATATATATATATATATATATATATATATATATGAGGTCCCGTCATGGAACGACCGTCCTAGGCAGAGAAACCATCCAAGGCAGAAACACCAAATTTGGCAACAAAAATAGGCCTCAGGCAAGGAAGGTTTTTTAGCAAAAAAACATCCCCCCCCCCAAACCTAGAAGGCCCCCAAAACACCGATACAAAAACCTACATTTCCCAGCATCCTCTGCGGCCGCCAGCGAAACCCATTGGCCAACATGTGTTACCATAGTAACGGTGGCCAAAGCCAGCCAAGGCTAGATTAGAATGCTGACTGAAATCAGTTTAGTCAGTTGGTGTTTGAGGGTTAAACTGCCAAGGCCAAGATCTAGGAGGGAGACAAATAGGGCACCAGGGACACAGGCACCACTGACAAACACATACCCCCAGAATAACACAAAAGTAATACCTACACACAACACAATATGCACATAACACAACCTTGTGTCTACTGCTCAACCCATTTGTATGCCATTCCTTCCTTCCACACAGGCATAAGCTGACCCAAAAGACAAGCCATGCCTCCTAAAAAGAACAGCATCGGACAACACACTCGCAATGCTACACACATCACACAAAAAAGGGCAGAACAAACGCCAGAACAGAAAGACACTGCACTACACTAGCTTTTGCCATCACCATAAACAAGGCTCAAGGACAACACTACTAATCTGTGGCACAGATCTTGACACAGAATGCTTCTCTCACGGACAACTCTACGTAGCGTGCTCCAGAATTGGGAAACCACAGGACCTCTACATCAACACAGAAGACGGAAAGACAAAAAACATTGTCTATCCACAAGCTCTGCAGAACGCCAGCAACACCACACACCGACAACTCCACAGGACTTCAACATCCCACCCACCAGAACAACCCACAACGACACAGCCATGACCCCACCAAGACCATAAGTAACATCAATTCCAACCCTTACATACTCAGACTTTCTCGCATCTCCTAAATAGGGCACAGCAACGCGTGCCGGGTACAGCTAGTATATATATATGGAGAAAAATTAATACATATATCTTTCTGTTTAATTGCTATTAAAAAATTAAAAATTATTTCTAGGGGGGCGGTGAGCAAATTTTTTTCTGGAAAGGGGGTGGTAGGCCAAAAAAGTCTGAGAACCACTAGTGTAGATGCTGGTGTAGCAGGTGTAGAATATTAATGTTTACTATTCCATACTCTTCAAGGAAAACCACTGAGGAAAGGAAAATGAGTTTATGGTATGGCATGCACACTCCTCTTCTACCCTGCTCAATTGCTGGATTTTTTTTTTTCATTCTTGTTGTTCCACATTTTAGTGTCCAAGGACACCAAGACGGAGAAGTGTGAATGAGACTTCTGCCCCGGATTCCCAGGGCTTTCCATTGTTACTACATTTTGGACCGCAAACCTCACCCACCGCAGGGGATGCCGCGCATTGTTTTGCCTCTGCTGCCTCCTCCCACGCTACGCTCTTACATGGCATAATGAACCTCACACCCGTGGGTGGCTTTTCAAGGGTTTGGAGATGACACTTCCAGCGATCTTTGCCTTGTGCGGCTCTCTGGGGTTCTGGAGCACAGCTCCGCCTGCCTTCCTTTGCCTTTTTATTTTTGGAAACTCTTTTCTTCTGGCTGCCTTTCTGACATACTCAGGTGATGAGTCCATTATTAATTCATAACCAGAAGCCTATAGGAGCCGAGGAAGCTTTTGTCTTTGCTGAATCTTCCCCAAAAGTTAAAGAGTTCTGTATTTTGGAATCCCTGGTTGGATAGATTCTGGGAGCCTGAGTCCAGAAAAGGAACTTTTCCAAAACCAGATTTTCTGCTTCTTTTGAAGCAAAGAAACACACCTGTGGTCTCCGCACCTCGGCTTTGTCAGATCCCACGAGACTTCAGATCCCATTGGACAAACTGGTCAAATGTGAGCTAGGCAAAACTATGGTTAGGTGCACCAGGACTGTGGCGCAGCTGGCTGGGTGTCAGCTGCATTAAAGATCACTACTGACCGAAAGGTCATGAGTTCGAAGCCAACCTGGGTCGGAGTGAGCTTCCGGCCAATTGTGTAGCTTGTTGTTGACAGAGACGGATCTAAGTGTAAGCGAAGTAAGCGGCCGCTTCCGGGTGCCACGTGGCCAAGGGCGCATCCGGCCGCATATCACGCGAATTAAAATGTATTTTAATTGTTGAAGTGTTTGGGGGTTTATATTGTTATTATGTGGGCATCGAATTGTGCCGTACTGTAAGCCGCTCTGAGTCCCCCCTTGGGGGTTGAGAAGAGCGGGGTAAAATCCCGAAATAAATAAATAATAATAAATACGCCACTGCTGCGGGCTGGCGAGCAGGCTCCACCCCCGGCTGCAAAATGTTTTCCCGTCCTTTTCATCCTCTTGGGAGTGCATTTCGCTACACCCTCCAACAGAAGCGCTCAGTCCCAATAGCGCATGCGCGAAACTTTCACGCATGTGCCATTTGGATGGAGCTCTTCGGGTGGACGGAGTTGCTAAACGCACTCCCAAGAGGCTGAAAAGGACAGGGGAACATTTTGCAACTGGAGGCGGGAGGCTCCGCCCCGACTGCGAAATGTTTTCCCGTCCTTTTCATCCTCTTGGGAGTGCGTTTCGCTACTCCGTCCACCAGAAGCGCTCAGTCCCAATAGCGCATGCGCGTAACTAGCTGTTTGTGCGAATGTGTGTTCCGGCGCGTGCACCCCGCGTGCACGCATGCGCCATCTCCACCAGGCTGAAGAGCCAGGGGGCGCCAAAGAAATGTTCGCTTACTACTATTTTTTTACCTTTGTCCGGTCCTGGTTGTCAACCTTTAAAAAAACCGAAAGACAGTTGCATCTGTCAAGTAGGAAATTTAGGGACCACCTATGTGTGGGGAGGTTAATTAACAAAATTTACGAGGCCAGCAAAAGCACTTCATCAGTGTTGCAGATGGACAATGAAGTGAGAGCTCCCCCTGGTGGCCAGAAGTTGGAATGTTAAATAGCCTCTGACTGTCTGTCTATATGTGTTGTGTATCTATGGAATTGAATGTTTGCCATATATGTGTACATTGTAATCCGCCCTGAGTCCCCTGCGGGGTGAGAAGGGCGGAATATAAATACTGTAAATAAATAAATAAATAAATAAATCTGGGAGAGAATGGGGTTGGACTGAATGGCTCACCAGGTCTCTTCCTACTCTGTAGGATTGCGACTTGGTACCATAACATGCATAGTTGCCTATGTGTATGCATATAGTACAACTTCTTTACTAAGTGTTCCTTTCTTCCCCTCTCCCAAGTGCCCCAACCTGGCGTGTTTGACCTCACGAAGGAAGATGGAGCACCAAGCATCATCAAGCAACATCCTCCCCGAAGGCTTCAGGTGAGGTGCTTGCAGGAATCTCCTTAAAGCCATCACCTTAGATCAGGGGTGCTCACACTTTTTCAGCACGCGAGCTACTTATAACACAACCAAGTCACAATGATCTACCTACCCATATTTTGATAGAAGAAATAAGGGACCTTTACGTGATTTTTTTTGCAAAAATAAGGGACATTTCATAAAATGCATCCAGACAAGAGTTCCTTCTCCCACCCTGACATCATTCCACAGATATTAAAAAAACGGGCAGAATGAAAGCACACAGACATTTCAGCTGCAAGGCCATTCAATGCTGATCAATGTGGCCAATGGGACATTCAAAAATGCATCCAGACAAGAGTTCCTTCTCCCAACCTGACATCATTCCACAGATATAAACAGGCAGAATGGAAGCAGACAGACCTTGAAGCTGCAAGGCCATTCAATGTGGCCAATGGGACATTCAAAAATGCATCCTATGGCGGTCCGCCTGGGCTTGGCAAGGAGTGACTACGTTAACAGCTCTAAGCACCCTATGCCCAGGGGATGCGGCTTGCCTTCCTGTGAGGGAGAGGGCCCCAAAGACTTGACAGAACCAAGCTTCTGGTACAAAGTAACAAAGTTTATTAACACGAGACACAAAGATGGAAGTGTCTGGCTCCAAAACTTTTACAACTGATGACAGGCTCGTAGAATCTTGAGCTTCTTACTTTGGTTCTTTCTTCTTGGTCTGTATGGGGTAAATGATCAACACCTCTCCTTCCTCTCTCTGGTCCGCCGCCACGGGTGGTGGACAGACCCCAGCCGCTGAACTTCTTTAAATCGAAGGTCGAACGTCCTTCCTCTGTTAAGTCCAGGGCTGGTTGAAGGCGGTATTTTTCACTAAAAGGAGGTGACAGGCCGGAGCTAGCAACTCCGTGGCTCAGTCACACGTCCCTGGTAGCCACTGAGGTAAACTCAGAAAGGTATCCCCCTTTTATAGACTTCAGAATGGGCGGGAAAACCTGAGACCCTGATTGGCTGGGACTCTGAGGTGACTTTTGGAGGGAAAAAACTAAGTTCTAATTAAATGGGAAAGGTCTGAGGTAAATTTAGGCGGAAAGTCTAAAGAGAGGAATCCCTCCCACCCATAATAAAAACACTAACCCCAGCCCCCAAACAGTAAATAGACCTTTATAACAAACATGAGGCCTGTAATTAAACACGAGCACATAAATTAAACATACAAATTCAATATAAACAGGCCAAGCTTTGCGCAGGCCGCAATATTGGCATCTCTAAAACCTGTGCTACATGGTGGTAAGGCTGACCTAAGTCACTAAAAGCACTACTATGGTCATTAAGCACACATCTATAATGCAGATCTTCACTGCTGCTTTGCTTTTGGCAGAGCTAAACCTAGCATAGCAACCCACAGATGCACGCATGTGAGGCTTAGGTCCAATGTGCTCCTGCCCATGCTCCCGCAGATGGACTGCTAATATGAAATGTTGTCTGCAATACGACCACCTCTCATGCCGGTTACCAGGCCCAAGTAATGCACTGCATTTTCAACATTGTTTTGGTGTTCAGTTGAACACTTAAGCACTTGAACTGCTTAAAAACTCTGGAAATGTCTATGCCTGCACGTGGGTAGACATCTCTGTCCCGCAGGTAGCAGCCTTCTAGCTTGCTGAATGCGGTATAGTCTTGAGGCCTTTTACGCGGCATTATTTGCAAAGGCTGATTTTCTTCAGGGGAACAACAAAACTTGTACTGACGCCATCGCTGGTAACTCCCTGAAGAGCCAGTTGGCCTTTTGAGCCTTATTCTTGGCCCATCTATGCCTTTCAGTCTGCCACCTTTACAGTCACTTGAGAGACCATTTGACTGTCCAGTCTCATTGAATGACATCTCACTACAACTCAGGTCATCTTTTGACTCAGAAACTTGGTTTTCTGGGTCAAATGGCGCATGAGATTTTAAAGCCAATGAGAGCTCACAGCGGAGTGAGCTTGGAACAGGTGCGTTTTCCTCATCAAACCTCTGATCTGGTAGCAGGCAGAGTTCTTTAAGCAAATTATGTCTTTCTTCCTTTGTCATCATCTTTAAGAGGAAAGGCAAATAGTTCTTTAAAGAAAACACAAGGTTCTTACTTTGAGATTTGGCCTCTGTTTCACCTTGCTCCATCGCACTCTCGGGTTGCAGCAGGTTCAGAGTTGTCACCTCCTCTGAGGAGGGTTTCTTCCTTTTTCCAGCTTGCATCTTTAACTCGCTGGCCAAAGGGAAAGCTTCTTGCTTGACCTTTTCCACCTCTGGAGAAGTTAAGATTTCTTCTTCCACCTGGAGCTCAGCTGCAGGAGGGCTGTGGACTGATGGTCCTGGGGCATGTGGCCGAGTTTTGATTTCACTCTTAACATCTCCCAGCAAATGGGCCACAGATTGGTTTCTTTCAGCAGGGTCTTCTTCAGTAGGAGAAGACAGAGCAGTTTCTTTGGATTCACAGGGCACCGGGGAAATGTCCATTTCTGATGTCGATGAGATCTCTCTCTACAACGACTGACGTCTTTTAGGGAAACTTCTGGAACCAGTAGTGGTTCTGCTGTCACTCTGGCAGCTTCTCACTCTCAGACCCCAAATCAATTTGTAGGACAGGCCTATTGTCCTGTGAAGACTCAAATATTTTATCTTCCTCTTCTGGCCTAGTTGTTTCAGTCTGAGAGACAACTCGGGTCTCAATCAGCTGCTCTTTAGCAAAGGCCAGACTCTCACTCTCTTCTGAGGTGTTGAAGATGGAACTATACTCAGATATCAAGCTCTGGCAGAGAACAGAGATGTGACTCAGGCTATTATATATCTGTGTGGGTCTTCTGTTGGAAAGTTTGCCATTTCCAAGGGAGCTGGATGATGGTGGAGGACGCATCTTGTTTAAACAAACAGGACCCAGCACCGTCCACCCGAGAGGCAATTTCTGTGCCAGAGGAGCTCCCGAGGGACCCCTTATCTGGTCTTCCACATAAAACAGGTCCGGACAATCTGAACCAATCAGGAGATGGATGCCCACATCTCTTTCGAACCTAGGCAGCTGTTTGCTTAGTTGCTTGAGGTGAGGATGTGCCTCTACAACTGCCTTCGTCGCTATTTGACTTTTGTTGCGTGGTATAGAGGGACACTCAATGAGGCAGGGCAACTTGTAGTGGCTCTCTTCTCCAACCGGGGACACTACGAAATTGGTGACCATTCTGCCTCGTGTTTTCTGCTTGCCGGAGCAAGTGGAAACAATGTAGTTTACGGCTTGAGCTTGGATGCGAAACATCCGAAAGAATTCTGGGGTGGCCAAAGAGGCGTCACTTTGTGCATCAAGGGCCACATACATTCTCTTCTTGAATTCTGGCTTGCCATAAGGGTACACATCGGCAAGACAGATGGGGTGGCAGACTCTAAACTTGTCGGCGTTGGTACACAGCTCAGTGCAAGCTACGGCAGCCGACTCAGGAGGGTTCTTCACGTCATCTTTAACAGGACGATCAATGGAACTGGGAGCCACATTCTTAGCTGGTGGGTTCTCAGAATTGTGCATTGCTGTGCAGTGCTTCAAACTCTTGCAGTGGTCGCACTGAACCTTGACCTTGCAGGTTTTGGCGAAATGAGGTATGTCGCCACAGCATTTAAAACATACCTTTGAACTTTGGACCAATTCAACCCTTTCCTTATGAGGTTTCTTGGCGAATTCTCTGCAGCTGGCCAAGCTGTGGGGCTTTTGGTGAATGGGGCAGAGAATTTTCTTTGAGGCTGTACTTTGCTCTTGGGTAGGACTGTTGGCTTCGCAGTCGTCTTTGACCTTTGTTTCACAGCTGGTTTCAGTGGACTTTACGGTGTACGACCTCTTGATTTCTTTAGCTGGCTGCTTGATGTCATTGGAGGATTTGTCCTGGCGCTGTCTTTGGTAGAGCGCTTGGAAGCCTGTTTGAGGATCATTACGTTCCTCGGCGGTTTGAGTAATGAAGTCAACCAGATGAGCAAATGGAGGAAAAACCTGAGAGTTATTCCTTTTGTATCTGAAGACTTCTTTTCCCCATAATTCCTGTAGGGGAAAGGGTAACTTCTGCACTATACTGTTCTGAAACAGGTGTTGGTCTAGGCAGGCCAAACCTGGGAGCCGAGGATCATCTTTGGCGGCCTGGAGTTGTGCCAGCAAGTCGCTCAAATCCCAAAGAAGGCTACAGTCTTTCTGCTTCAGCACTGGGAACTTGTTGAGCTGGTCCATGAGTGCTGTTTCTATGTTGGCACTGGCCCCAAATCTCTTATGTAGTCGATTCCAGGCAGTAGCCAAGGCCTTCTCTGGATCTGCCATGAGAGCCGCATAAATCTTGTGGACTTGAGCTGACGAAGCTGGACCTAGCCAGGTGATCAAAAGAACCAGCTCTTCATCAGCTGATAATCTATATTCCTGGATGGCCCGTTGGAAGATGGTTTTCCAAAGCAGAAAGTCCCCAGGCTCGTCAGAGAACTTCTGGACCCCTTTGGCTTTGAGGTCTTTTCTCGGGTTGCGACAGGGTAAGTACAACTGAGACTCTGGCACCAGCTGGACAGACTTTAATGCTTGATCCGGCGTCAAAGCGATCGAACTTTGTGGCTGTGAAGAGCTCTCAAAAGCGTGGTGTAAGCTTTCTGTTTGCAGGGGGCCGAACTGGAGTAAACTTGGCCCTTCTTTGATGCTGGGTGGAACATTTTGGATTGGACTTGCGATGACTGGAACGCTCGATATAGGAGCCTGAAAGCCCAAGTTGATGGCTTGACTCCCGGCCTTGCTTCTTCCCGTCTTGAAGTGCTCTGCAGTACTGAAGGTACTAATCTTTGATGGTCGCCCCGTAGTCTCTGGCTTGGCAAGGATGGGGCTGACTGGAAGCTGGGCGCTCAATTTGCTCAGATGCTCGGAGACTCTGGAAGTCGCATCCATCTCTGGCATGAGGCTAACGTTCTGCTCGGATAGTTCTTCCTGTAAAGTCCTAGCTAGGAATCTGGCCCTGGTAAACCTTTTCGCGGCTTCCCCTCTTACTCGGAGCAGCTCCAAGTCATTCTGTTTTTGGGCCTGACTACTGGCTAGAGCTGTTTGTTCAGTTTTGAGGCGAATTTCTTCGTTTTTGAGATCCACCTCTTGACTCGCAATCTCGGCGTCTGCTTCCGCGGCTAGAATAGCAGCTCTCAACTCTAAGCGTTTTGTCTCTTTCAAATGAAAGGCTGCTCTCTCCGAGATAACACTTCCTTTGGAGGACGCGGAGCTGGAACTCTTGTGACTAGGCGTTGCCCGTTCTCTCTTTATGGAAGCTTTACTTGAATGATGAGATCTGCAACTGTCGGGCTGTGGTGACCACTCAATCAGACTGGCTTGACTGTTGGCATCTGTCAGCGGCCTCCTATCTTGCCTAGGGGATGGACTAAATTCCAAAATGTCCAACACGGCCTTGATTTCAGCTTCTTTAGAATCAACATTCTCCCACAGCTGGTTATTTCTAAGGTCAGCTTCTGGGCTATTGATCTCGTGGAGTAGTGCAGAGATCCTATCTATTAATGCTCTCCAACAACGATGAGCATCTCTAATCTCGGCCCCACACACCTGGGCCTCTGTGGGGTTGCTTGCTGCTTCATATCCCTGGAGGAGGCCTGTAATGCGCTGCCATGCGTACTTCAATTTGGCCTTTAAAGCATCCTCCCTATACAAGAGCTGTTCTAGACCTTTCTGTGTTGGATGCCTAGATTTGGGGCTGCGTAGGTAGTATGAACTAGTCTCATCTGAACCCTTAGCACTCGTCATAGTTTCCTATAGAGTGCAGCAAGTATGTACAACCAAATATAATGGAGGGTCTATAGTGAAAACAGTAAACTTATACAGCAGATGCACTATGAATGCAAACAAATGTAATAAGACTCTATGGCATGTGTAATAATAAATGGTAATGCAAAAATCAATGGCAATGCAAAAATGTACTGATAGCACTCAATAAATCAAAGGAAAATACCACATGCAGTGATATTCTAGAAAATAAATTCTATGGCTGTACAGTAAAAATACAGTAAATCTGCATAGGACATACAATAATCAATGCGGAAGCATGCAGTGAAAGGCTATGTCAGTACAGAAATCAGTGCTCAACAAAATGCTATGAGATTCTATAGCATGCAATAAGATAAAGCAAGTTAAATGCAGAGAGATGCTATAGCATACAATACGTCAAAGCAGAACACAGGCAATGCAGATGTTACACTGTAAATTTGAAAGCTTGAAATGCCATTAAGATACTTTACAATAAGGTCTGGCATTGAATTTGAACAATTAAAAGCCAAACCGAAACTGCTTTTGAGACTTTAATCAAGCCCCAACTCCTCCCTCTGGAATCAGGCCTGTGGCCAAACCCATTTGAGGGCGGAGCATCATTCAAGGAGCAGAAAACTGAAGGAGGCGGCTCCCAACACCAGAGAGCCAATCGGAGAAATGGGAGGGCCCTTTTTTCCAAAATGGCTGCTACTGAAGATTTTGATTCACTTCAGGGCCTTTAACATGGGCTGGAGAACCTTGCCTGGGCTGGAAAACTTCGGCCTGCAAGGCTCACTCTTGCTGCTGCCTCCTGAAGAAACTGAAAGCTGGTAGGGTGCCTTCTTTCTCTGGGGCTGGAATTTAGGCGAACCCCAGGCCTTTGGGCCTTCTCCTTGGCTTGGGATGGGATTCTGAGTAGATCTTCTTTAAGATGTCTTCTACGTGGCTTTAGCTTCTCTTTCTGGGGTTCGAATTCAGGCGAGCCCCAGGCCTTTGGGCCTTCTCCTTGGGTTGCTTCTGCTGAGGAAAAGGAGGGCAGGAGAGGCTTGCTTTATTCTTGCTCTCTTGCTTCTTGTAAGTTCAGAAGGACCTCTGAGGAAAGCTTTAAGATGCCTTTTACATGGCTGGCTTTTCTTCAGACTTTTCCTCTGGGATGTGGAGGCTTTTCCTCTGCAGGAACAGATCTGGCTGCTTTGCATCCTGGATCCTGGATTGGGCTACAGGAACAGATCTGGCTGCCTTCCTTCTCTGTGTCCTGGATGGACTTTTGCTGCAGGCAGAGAGGCCCTTTTTTCTTTACTGTGGTTTCTCTTATGTTGCTCTTCTTTAGGCCTGAGGCTTTTTCTTTGCTTTAGGCCAAGAGGCTTTTTCTTCCTCCCAGGGCCGGGGAGCCTTTCTTTACTTTACTTTGGGACGAAATGGCTGTACCCTGCGGCTTGGCCGCAACTTGATCTCCTTTTAGTTTCTCTTTACTTTAAGTTGCTTTAGGCTTTTCTTTACTTTTCTTTGCTTTTGGCCAAGAGGCCTTCTATGGGACGCTGGATGGCTGAGGCCCTGCGGCTAAGGCCGCAACCTGAACTCCTTTTAGTATGGCGGTCCGCCTGGGCTTGGCTGGAGTGACTACGTTAACAGCTCTAAGCACCCTATGCCCAGGGGATGCGGCTTGCCTTCCTGTGAGGGAGAGGGCCCCAAAGACTTGACAGAACCAAGCTTCTGGTACAAAGTAACAAAGTTTATTAACACGAGACACAAAGATGGAAGTGTCTGGCTCCAAAACTTTTACAACTGATGACAGGCTCGTAGAATCTTGAGCTTCTTACTTTGGTTCTTTCTTCTTGGTCTGTATGGGGTAAATGATCAACGCCTCTCCTTCCTCTCTCTGGTCCGCCGCCACGGGTGGTGGACAGACCCCAGCCGCTGAACTTCTTTAAATCGAAGGTCGAACGTCCTTCCTCTGTTAAGTCCAGGGCTGGTTGAAGGCGGTATTTTTCACTAAAAGGAGGTGACAGGCCGGAGCTAGCAACTCCGTGGCTCAGTCACACGTCCCTGGTAGCCACTGAGGTAAACTCAGAAAGGTATCCCCCTTAAAGCAGACAGACCTTGAAGCTGCAAGGCCATTCAATGCTGATCAATGTGGCCAATGGGACATTCAAAAATGCATCCAGACAAGAGTTCCTTCTCCCACCCTGACATCATTCCACAGATATAAACAGACAGAATGGAAGCAGACAGACCTTTCAGCTGCAAGGCCATTCAATGCTGATCAAAGCTGCTATGCAGATGAACTCACAGTCGCAGATCTTAGGCTTTGGCAGAAAATGGCTGCCAAAGCCTCCTTGTTGTTGTCCTCCCTCGTGGCTCGTTTCCGGGCGCCACCGCATGCTCCAAATGCAAATG
Organism: Anolis apletophallus; assembly: GCA_030556195.1. Taxonomy (NCBI): domain Eukaryota; kingdom Metazoa; phylum Chordata; class Lepidosauria; order Squamata; family Anolidae; genus Anolis; species Anolis apletophallus. Next base: position 3,062 of record JARBWK010001310.1, on the reverse strand, counting down.
CGTGGGCTAGACGCCCGCCCCACCTTCCCTCTGCTGCCCTCCTTCTTCTCCCCCCCCCCCCCCTCCTCAGGCCACGCTGCGATGGCAGCAGTCGGCACTGAGGATGGAGGCACTGGCAGGGGTGTCGCGTCAGGGGCAGCCTGAGGAAGCCCGGAGGAAGGTGCGCCGTGCGGGGAGCAGAAGCACCCCTCTGAAATCTGGCCCTGGCTGCGCGATCAACCAGTTCCGGCTGCACGATTGACTGGTCGATCGCGATCGACGTTGTGAGCAGCCCTGCTCTAGAGCAAGCATGGGCAAACTTGAGGCCCTCCAGGTGTTTTTGGACTTCAACTCCCACAATTCCTAACAGTAAACAGTAAATAAAAAACAAAACTCAAACACAGGGGAACTCCAGACAAGAAACAATGAGGAACACCTAATCACCTCTCAAGAAAGCAATTCCACCAGGCAGTACCAAGGCACACCTAAAAACTGCCAGACCATCCAATGCTAATCAAGGTGGCCAATTGAAACATTCACACCTGCCTCCAACAGACCAGAGGTTTTTTTCCCACCCTGGACCTTCCACAGATAATAATAATAATAATAATACTTTATTACTTGTGAGTCGCCCTCCACCAATGGTGCTCCGGGCGACTTACATCCTTTAAAAACATAGATACATCAGTTAAAACAGCAGATATGAGCCGTAGAAGGCTCTGCCATCCATCCAGTTCAGTCCCCGAAAGCCTGGCGGAAGAGCCAGGTTTTCAGGCCAGCCAGAAATCTGGCCGGGGCCAGTGTGGCCCTAAGCGCAGGCGGGAGCGAGTTCCAGATCATAGGGGCCGCCACCGAGAAGGCTCTTCTACGGGTCTCTGTCAGCCGGGCCTCTCTCACCCCAGGGATAGCTAACCGGTCGCCATTTATTACGCGTGCGGGTCTTTCGCAGCGTTGGTCTGTCAGCTGATCGCCCAGGTAGGCTGGTCCCATTTTTTGCCGAGCTTTGAAGGTTATCACCATGAGTTTGTAGATCGCTCTAAGCTCAATGGGTAACCAGTGAAGATCTACAGATATACAGTGTAAACCCAATTTTCCTAGTTTCCACAAACCTCACAACCTCTGAGAATGCCTGCCACAGATGCAGGTGAAACATCAGGAGAGAATGCTTCTAGAACAGTGTTTTTCAACCTTTTTTGAGCCGCGGCACATTTTTGACATTTACAAAATTCTGGGGCACACCACCAACCAAAATGACACAAAATGACACTCTAACACAGTAATACATAAAGTTAAGATGTTTTTAAATGTATTTATACACTCAGTGTGAAACCTGGCCCTGTTTCGATGAACGCAACATAGCTATCCTGGCAGAAATGGCAGAAAGACACACACAGAACTCCCATAACCAAGAGAAAATACTATAAGAGTTTGGTGGGCATTGACCTTGGGTTTTGGAGTTGTAGTTCACTTACATCCAGAGAGCACTGTGGACTCAAACAATGTTGGATCAGGACCAAACTTGGCATGATTACTCAATATGCCCAAATGTGAACACAGATGGAGTTTGGGGAAAATAGACCTTGACATTTGGGAGTTACAGTTTCTGGGATTTATAGTTAACACACAAACAAAGAGCATCCTGACCTCTTGCAACAATGGTTTGAACCAAACTCGGCATATTGAACTCTCATTACCAACAGAAAGTACTGAAAGGGTTTGCTTAGGAATTGACCTTGAGTTTGGAAGTTGTAGTTCACCTACACCCAGAGAGTATTGTGGACTCAAACAATGTTATGTTATGTTATGTTGTTTGTTTTCTATCCAGAATCACAATGTTGGAAGGAGGTTCACCACTTTTAGGTCCCTAAAACAGGCATGGGAAAACTTCGGCCCTCTGGGTGCTTTGGACTTCAACTCCCACCATTCCTAACAACCTGAGGCCCTTTCCTGCTTAAGTGGCTGGGGGGGAAAGGAAAAGGGCCTGAGGCTGCTAGGAATGGTGGGAGTTGGAGTCCAAAACACCTGGAAGGTCCAAGTTTGCCCATGCCAGACCTCTTCCTCCCACTTCGTGCCCTTTCTTCCCCCTCCTGCCGAACACTTACTTTTTCTTCTACACTGCCGCTTCTGCTGCCATTTTGATCCGAGGGGGCAGCGTGAGCGTGTTCAGGAGGGGAGGGAGGAAGATGTGACCCGTGCGGGCGCTACTGCGCAGACTCGCCCCAGAGCAGAGCGAGGCAAAGCGAGCAGAGCGAGGCTGGGAAGAAGGGAGCCTGAGTGGAGAAGAAAAAGTGTTCGGCAGGAGGGGGAAGAAAGGGGATTGGAGGCTCCAATTTCCCACGGCACACCTGATGATCGCTCACGGCACACTGGTTGGGAAACACTGTTCTAGAACGGGCCTGTCCAACAGGCGGCCCGCGGGCCGTACACGGCCCGCCAGCCCCTTGGACACGGCCCCCTACCCTCCTGCAATATTTTTTTAAAAAAAAAAATTCTGGGAAAAATATTTTAAAAATCCTCCCCCCCCCATACAAAAAGTGTGCATGCGCGCGGCGGCGCAAGCGCCATCCACGGCCGCTGCGAGGGAAGACCCAAGGGGAGCTTCCCTTGGCTGCCCTCCTCCTGCAGCATCACGGCCGGGCGCCAGAAGCGGCGAAATCGCCCGGCTTCTGCCCCTCTCAAGAGTGACGCTGTAGAAGGGAGGAGAACCAAGGGGAGCTTCCTTGCCGCCCTGCCTACCGCGATCGGCCCCGCCCCCCACGATCGGCCCCGGCCCCCGAGGCCCCCCAGGTCATAAGTCACCGGAATTCTGGCCCCTGGGCCGGTAGAAGTTGGACAGCCCTGTTCTAGAACATGGCCATATAGCCCGAAAAACCTTAGTTCCCCTTTGCATGGACTATTTCCAAGCCAGGTGACACCCGTCCTGAATCTGCAAATTGTCTCCGTGCATCTTTGCGGACTACTGCTTACCTTGTTAGTTTGAAATCTCACTTTAAAAATTGCTTCTTTTCCAAAGGTTTTGGCCTTTTGGATTAATATCATTCAGTTTGCTTCATATTATATTGCTTTTGTTTCACAATTGTAAT
>JARBWK010001309.1:7500-19903 GCA_030556195.1 Anolis apletophallus | reverse complement strand
GATCTGTGGAAAACAGAGCTGAATCGGTTGAAAGTACTGAACTGAACTGAACTTTATTATTTATGAGGCGCCCTCCACAAGTGTGCTCCGGGCGACATACACAGCTAGCAGTAACAGTACTAGAGTATTAAAACATTAAAATATTAAAATGGCTAAATGCTATTATCCATACTCCCCCAAACATTGTTTTTGTGATTAATCACTATTCTTTAGTTATGTTCAATTTGTAACAATGAAACTACATCCCGCATATTAGATATTTACAGTACGATTCATAACAGTACCAAAATTACAATTACGAAGTAGCAACAAAAAAATTTTTATGGTTGGGGGTCACCACAACATAAGGAACTGTATTAAGGGGTCACGGCATTAAAAAGGTTGAGAACCACTGATTTAGACCAAGCTTGGCAATATGCCCAAATATGAACACAGGTACAGTTTGGAAAAAGAGACTTGATATTTGGGAGTTGTACTTGCTGGAATTTATAGTTCACCTACAATCAAAGAGCATTCTGAACCTCACCAATGATAAAATTGGGCCAAATTTCTCACACAGAACCCCCATGAACAACAGAAAATACTGTCTTTTCTGGTGGTCTTTGGCGACCCCTCTTTCATCCCGTCGCGACCCCCCCCCAGGGGTCCCGACCCCCAGGTTGAGAAACACTGGTTTAGAGCCTTATTGTGAGCCCTCAGACGGCTGGACAAGCTACCATCAGTATGATAGCGTGTATTCTTCTTTGAGGTCTGCCATAGCCCTTTGGAGCATCATGCTGAAGAAGATTGTCAATAGGGATGGTGCAAGAACACAACCTTGTTTCACTCCATTAGTTATGAGACAGGGCTCCGAGAGAGCATCGCCGTATCTGGCTTGACCGCGCTGGCCCTCATGTCACAGGATAATCATTTTGGGGGAATTTGGGGGACATCCTAGACCAGGGTGCCCACACTTTTTCATCATGCGAGCTACTATATGAACAATCAAATTGAAAAGATCACCTGTTGTGCATGTGAGTGTGCGTGCGCACGCGTGCGCACACGCTCCTACTGCAGCTTTCCGGCCACGCGGGGCTTCTTTCTTGCCTGACCACGAACTCGCCACTGCGCGCACCCGGGAAGGGGATCCTCCTTGCCTGCGCGCGCACTCTCTTAATGTCTTCGTTGCCTTCCTCCTTCCTGCTGCGTGCTTTCGCGAAGCAGGAAGTCCCCATCCCGTCCTGCTTCTTGCGTGCACAGCAGGCCCCTCCCACGCATGCAGCAGGAGGGTATTTATAGGCGCACCCGCCAGCGCTCTGGCCAGATATGGCTTCGACGGTGGCTCGGAAGGCGCAGGGCTGGGAAGAGGGGCCGCCTGGCTGCTGCCTGGGCCGGGAAACTCAACCGAGAGAGGGACCCACGTGAGGCAGGAGCCTCCCTACAGCACCCTCCCTCCTCCCTCGAGGCTTCCTTACCTGGGCAGGAGAAGGACGAGTGGAAGAGGTGCTTCCCCCAAAGTGACAGATGCAGCGGGGGGGGGGGGGCGCCCTTCCTTCCTTTCGAGGGGGTCACTCAGAAAGGACGCCCAAGTGGACGGCTGGCAGGAAAGAGGACCCCTCCCACTGGTGGCAGACAATGCCCACGGGGGAGAGAGACAGAAAGAGAGAGGGGGAGGGGGGACTCTTAAGAGCCACCCCCCTCTCCCTCCCCTCTCTCCCGTGGGCCCTCGCCGCCTTTCTCCTTCGGGAGCAAGGTGGAGTAAGGCGGCGAGGGCACAAGCAGCAGCAACAAGTGGAGTCTCCATCCCCGCAGCCTCCTCCTCCTCGGGTTCAGCCCCAGGAACACGGCGGAGCCCTCCCTCCTCGCCCCCAAGCAAGGAAAGAAAGCAGCCCCACACAGCTCGCTCGCCCAGGTCTCGGCTTGGAATGGGAGTCCCGAGGGCAGCAGCAGGGTTTGCGGCGGGGCTTGCTTGGCTTTGCCCCACTTTGCCCGGCCTCCTTCGCCTCTTTCTCTCTCTCTCTCCCCCTCTCTCCTTCCAGCACCCGCCTGCCTGCCTGCCAACCAAAAGGATCTGAAAAGGTTCTCCGGATTTCTTTCTTCTCTCCTTGGCTCTCTCTCTCTCTCACACACACATTCCCTCCATCCCTCCCACAGCCTCGTATCCTATCTGTGCGTGTGCCTTCGCCTTGCTCCCGCCCCCCCCCCAGCAGCAACCAATGGGTGCCAGGGCCCGCCCACTAAAACCTCATTTTGGCAAAAGAAGCCCCGCGGAGGCAGTGGCGGGAGCGCACGTGCGCGCACATGGCACATGCACGCCATCCGGCTGGTGAGGCCCGAAGATCACCTAGGTGCTCCCGATCACCGTAATGAGCACCCCTGTCCTAGACAGTGTCGACGGCTTTGGTGAGGTTGACAAAGCCTCGAATCCGTACCCGATAACTTCCATCGCTGCCTTGAGGCCGTCACTGGATGGCTGCGAGCCAGTAGGTTGAAGGTGAATCCGGCAAAGACGGAGATCCTGTGGCTGGGTCCTCCGGGCTGTAGGGATGCTCAGCTTCCAACCCTGGACGGCGTGACATTACGTCCGTCGCCCTCTATTAAGAGCTTAGGAGTAACCCTGGACCCCCTGTTGTCGATGGAGGCCCACGTCTCCAGCGTCAGCAGGGTAGCATTTTTCCATCTTCGCCAGGCGAGGAAGCTGGCCCCTATTTGTCCCGGCGCGATTTAGCCACAGTGATCCAAGCCACGGTCATCTCGAGGCTGGACTACTGTAACGCTCTTTACATTGGCCTTCCTCTGTCGGTAATCCGAGACTCAAGCTGGTGCAGAACGCCGCAGCGCGACTCTAGCGGGGTCCCGATTGGCCACCACATCACGCCAATCCTGCGCGAACTGCCCTGGCTCCCAATTGAATGCCGGATTGCCTTCAAAGTGTTAGTCCTGACTTTTAAGGACTTACATGGTCTGGGGCCAGCGTACCTGCGGGACCGCCTTGTCCCATATCATCCCACCAGATCACTGCGCTCCGAAGAGCTAAACCTCCTGGTCATCCCAAATGTGAGGACCTACCATCTGTCCGCAACCCGCCGCCGGGCTTTCTCTGTTGCAGCCCCTACCCTGTGGAACGCACTGCCCGCCGGCATCCGTGCCACCCAGGGCCTCCTCCCGTTCAGGAGAGCAGTCAAGACATTGCTGTTCCAGCAAGCCTTCGGAGTTAGCTAGACTGTAGCTCGCACCGCCTGGCTGTCAGCCCACTGCGACTCCATGTGTGGCCTCAACTGTTCTAATTGTACTTCCATCTTAATGGTATTACTGTGAGTTATTAGGAGTTAGCTGACCATTGTTGTTTACGAACTGGTGTAAGTCGCCCGAGCCGTTGGGGGGCGACAGACAAATGCGAAATAATAAATAAATAAATAATAAATAAATGTGACCTAGAGTCCTTTGTCCTGCTCTCTACATTTCTCTTGCAGTCGTCTAAGGGCAACTTCTATAGCAAGCTTATTTGCCGGCAAGCCAAGCATATAATGTCTTGATGAATATGTATCAAGGGGACATAAAGAGCCACGTCTGGAACAATTAAAAAGAATACCCTGGCGCCTTCGTTCCACCGTGAAACACTAAGACAAGTCACAAATGCAACAACTTACTAAACAATAGATATCTAGTGCCCGTGTGGACTGGGAGAGCTATGTGCCGGGTCAGGCCCCAGCAGCGCAGATGGCACCCAGCCCCTGAACGGGTGTGGCCCCGTGGGAGAGAGAGCCGGAAACAAATCAAATAATGCAATAAATGCAGGCCGCAACCCAGGAAATCCCACATACAAAAAATAATAATAAATGAACTGTACACAGATGGGGAGAACCCCCAGTCCCGAAGCTGCCCTGCACCTCCAAGTCAATAGGCTGGAAAATGTGGATGGACGGAGGATGGGCGGCGGCGTGGTTCGACGAAGGTCGTCGCGGGAGTCCAGCCGCTGAAGAGACGCTGCGCCCGACCCAACGGTGGAACCCGGTGGGAGGCCGTGGGGTGGGCGGGCTCCAAGGGTGGATGGACCCTAAAGATGCCGGATGGGTGATCCCAGCCGGGAAGATGACGCTGCTGTGGGAAGTTCCCAAGACAGGGCCACGCAGCGTGTCGCGGCCCGTGTCGGTGACGTGCGGGCTCCCGGATGTCGGCGCGGGCAAGTGACGTCAATGTAAACAAAGGCCCGTATAGATGGCGTAGACGGGCTCCCGGATGGGAGGCGCCGGCTGGAGGGAGTCCCTGGGCGGAGCTGGAGTTGCGTCACAGTTGCTGGTGCCGCCGGAAAGAGGGGGAATCCCCGGAGATGCCCAGGCGCCGCGGAGGCTGCTCTGTGTAGAGGGTGATCCAATGATGAAAAATAAAATAAAATAAAGGGCTGCAGCGGCTTCAGGTGTGCCCCTAGGGGACGGCTCTTGCCCCCGTCCGATCAGCTGACCCGACGTCTGGGGCTGCAGGTGGTCCCGCACGTCCTGGGGTCCGCCCAGGAAGCAATGGGCGAGGCCCACACGATGCAATGATATCCAAGCCCACACAGGTTAGGAAAATAATAATGAAAGTTTATTGAGGATCCCAGCTCAATAGCTGTTAGGTCCCAGCAATGATAATGCTAAGGGTGCTCCAATGCACAGCAGCGTCATCTTCCCGGCTGGGATCACCCATCCGGCATCTTTAGGATCCATCCACCCTTGGAGCCCGCCCACCCCACGGCCTCCCACCGGGTTCCACCGTTGGGTCGGGCGCAGCGTCTCTTCAGCGGCTGGACTCCCGCGCGGACGACCTTCGTCGAACCACGCCGCCGCCGCCCATCCTCCGTCCATCCACATTTTCCAGCCTATTGACTTGGAGGTGCAGGGCAGCTTCGGGACTGGGGGTTCTCCCCATCTGTGTACAGTTCATTTATTATTATTTTTGCATGTGGGATTTCCTGGGTTGCGGCCTGCATTTATTGCATTATTTGATTTGTTTCCGGCTCTCTCTCCCCACGGGGCCACGCCCGTTCAGGGGGCTGGGTGCCATCTGCGCTTGCTGGGGCCTGACCCAGTGGCATGGGAAACCCATAGGGATTTCCCTGCACATTCCGTATTGTGCACATTGCTCTCCCAGTCCACACGGGCACTAGATATCTATTGTTTAGTAAGTTGTTGCATTTGTGACTTGTCTTAGTGTTTCACTGTACTCTTAGGAACCCCCCTGTTTTGTGCTTTTGGCCTTCGTTCCACCCCCAGAGCCAAAAGAAACATCAGGCCTGGAGATCTGGTGCGCCGCTTCCCCTCCTGCCCATCTCTGCTCCGTTCTCCGAGCACATGTTCTTCCCTTCATCCGATGCACTTGAGAGCATCACATATTCATGGAGAACTAAAGAATGGCTTTAAAATGCATTTACACTGTGGGAGAAAAAAATATGCCGGGCCTTCCCTCCAATGAGCAGTGGTGAATTATGAATGAAGACATGCAGAGCTGAAAGCTCTTGCTTATGCATTTTTAAAAGTCGTCTCGTTTCCGATAATGCTGTTTTAAGCCCACCCGGAAAACAGCCTCCGCACATGCCCACGAAAGAGGAAGCTTGGGCCAGCCGCTATCCTTCTACGGGCGCTCGGAGTGACTCTCGCAAAGCTTCCTTCCATTACGGCATCCATGCCTTCAGTGAGACCGGGACTGGTAAAGGTCAGCTTTGTAAAGCAGTGTTTTTCAACCTTTTTTGAGACGTATTTATACACTCAGTGTGAAACCAAAATGACACAAAATGACACTCTAACACAGGAATACATATAGTTAATATGTTTTTAAATGTATTTATACACTCACTTAGTGTGAAACCAGAATGACACAAAATGACACTCTAACACAGGAATACATATAGTTCAGGGCTGTCAACTGGCGGCCCCGGGCCGAGATCCGGCCCGTAGCCTGTTGGACACGGCCCCACCTATGCCCTCAGCCGCCATTTTTAAATTTGAAAAAAATCGAATTTTTTTAAAAAATGGCGGCCGGGGGCCGAGGAGGGGGAGAGCGGGGCAGGGAGGAGGAAGAGAGCTAGCTCCTCCTCCTTTTCAGGCACCCCCCCCCTACCTAGGGCAGGGGAGCCGCCGAAAAAAAGGCAGAAGGCGGCGCCAACAGCAGTGCGTCACAGGCCTGGCGTGACGCGCTGCTCCCTGGCACCGCCTACTCCTCCTTTTCGGCGCCCCTCCCTTCCTAGGGGCGGAGGGAGGGGCCGAAAGGAGGAGTAAGCGGCGCCAAGAGCAGCGCGTCATGCCAGGCCTGTGACGCTCTGCTCTTAGCGCTGCCTACTCCTCCTTTTCGGCGCCCCCCTCCCTACCTAGGGGCGGGAGCCGCCGAAAAGGGCAGAAGAGCGGCGTCAAGAGCAGCGCGTCACAGGCCTGGCGTGACGCGCTGCCCCTTGGTGCCGCCTACTCCTCCTTTTTAGGGCGCCCCCCTCCGCCCTAGGAAGGGAGGGGCGCCGAGGAGGAGAGGCGGTGCCAAGGGCAACGCGTCACGCCAGGCCTGTGACGCACTGCTCTTGGCACCGCCGCCTTCTGCCCTTTTCGGCCGTTTTAGGAGGGGGGGCCTGGGGTTGGGGGGGAGGGCCTGGGGGTGGGGCCTGGGGGCGAGGCCTGGGGGGCGGGGCCTGGGGGCGGGGCCTGGGGGCGGGGCCGAGCGCCCCCCCATGGTCATCAGTGACCTCTTATCCGGCCCTGGACCCCGTAGAAGTTGGACAGCACTGATATAGTTAATATGGCTTCAGAGCTACCAGCAGCTTCTCCAGCCTTGAGGAGGGCAGTGCCAAGTCAGTGGTGGCATACCTAGCACAAGGTTGCCTTGGCCCTGCCCTCCTCAAGGCTGGAGAAGCTGCTGGTAGAGCTGAAGCCAGGTGAGGGGGTGGGGCTTGGCACAGCCTGGCTCCGCCCCTGTCTTCAGCTCTACTAGCAGCTTCTCCAGGCTTGAGGATGGCAGTGCCAAGCCTGTAGTGGCATAGCTAGCACAAGGCTGGCTTGGCCCTGCCCTCCTCAAGGCTGGAGAAGCTGCTGGTAGAGCTGAAGCCAGAGGAGGGGGGTGGGGCTCGGCACAGCCTGGCTCCACCCCCTGGCTTCAGCTCTACCAGCAGCTTCTCCAGGCTTGAGGATGGCAGTGCCAAGCCAGTGGTGGCATAGCTAGCACAAGGCTGGCTTGGCCCTGCCCTCCTCAAGGCTGGGGAAGATGCTGGTAGAGCTGAAGCCGGGTGAGGGGGCAGGGCTTGGCACAGCCTGGCTCCACCCCCTCTGGCTTCAGCTCTACCAGCAGCTTTTCCAGACTTGAGGATGGCAGTGCCAAGCCAGTGGTGGCATAGCTAGCACAAGGCTGACTTGGCCCTGCCCTCCTCAAGGCTGGAGAAGCTGCTGGTAGAGCTGAAGCCAGGTGAGGGTGGGGCTCGGCGCAGCCTGGCTCCGCCCCCTGTCTTCAGCTCTACTAGCAGCTTCTCAGGCTTGAGGATGGCAGTGCCAAGCCTGTAGTGGCATAGCTAGCAGAAGGCTGGCTTGGCCCTGCCCTCCTCAAGGCTGGAGAAGCTGCTGGTAGAGCTGAAGTCGGGTGAGGGCAGGGCTTGGCACAGCCTGGCTCCACCCTCCTGGCTTCAGCTCTACCAGCAGCTTCTCCAGGCTTGAGGATGGCAGTGCCAAGCCAGTGGTGGCATAGCTAGCACAAGGCTGGCTTGGCCCTGCCCTCCTCAAGGCTGGAGAAGCTGCTGGTAGAGCTGAAGCCGGGAGAGGGGGCAGGGCTTAGCACAGCCTGGCTCCAGCCCCTGGCTTCAGCTCTACCAGCAGCTTCTCCAGGCTTGAGGATGGCAGTGCCAAGCCAGTGGTGGCATAGCTAGTACAAGGCTGGCTTGGCCCTGCCCTCCTCAAGGCTGGAGAAGCTGCTGGTAGAGCTGAAGCCGGGTGAGGGGGCGGGGCTTGGCACAGCCTGGCTCCGTTCCCCTGGCTTCAGCTCTACCAGCAGCTTTTCCAGGCTTGAGGATGGCAGTGCCAAGCCTGTAGTGGCATAGCTAGCACAAAGGCTGGCTTGGCCCTGCCCTCCTCAAGGCTGGAAGCTGCTGGTAGAGCTGAAGCCAGATGAGGGGTGGGGCTCGGCACAGCCTGGCTCCACCCCTGTCTTCAGCTCTACTAGCAGCTTCTCCAGGCTTGAGGATGGCAGTGCCAAGCCTGTAGTGGCATAGCTAGCAGAAGGCTGGCTTGGCCCTGCCCTCCTCAAGGCTGGAGAAGCTGCTGGTAGAGCTGAAGCCGGATGAGGGGGTGGGGCTCGGCACAGCCTGGCTCCACCCCCTGTCTTCAGCTCTACCAGCAGCTTCTCCAGCCTTGAGGATGGCAGTGCCAAGCCTGTAGTGGCATAGCTAGCACAAGGCTGGCTTGGCCCTGCCCTCCTCAAGGCTGGAGAAGCTGCTGGTAGAGCTGAAGCCAGGTGAGGGGGCGGGGCTTGGCACACCTATTGAAGACGAATACCGGAAGAGGATTCGGCTGGCTGGCAGGCAGGCTCTTCGTCAAAAAAAGGAGGAGGAGGTAGCAAGGAGGATGGAACAACAGCGCCCCCCTGTGACGAAATGGAGCAGCAGCACCCAGTGACAAATATAGCAACAGCACCAGGTTGGAAGCGAGGAAGAACAAGGCTCAATCCAGAAGATCCTCCTGTTATATGTTGTTGTATGTCTTGTACGTCAAAAACGGCAGGGATTGTCTGCTGTATGTGACTTTTTGAATTTCCCGCCTCTTAACTGAAAGAGCAACACTGCTCCTGTCAAGGGGCACCTGTCAGTTGACTCCTGCCAAAATTTGAACAAGCTGCGTCATTTAGTTTGTGTTTGACAGCCATTGATAGCCGACTACCGCGTGATTGGAGGTGAAAATGGAAAAAAGTGCATTTCGTGTGCTCATTAAGCTTTTTTTTTTTTTTTTGAAAACCCATCACTCAAACCAAGGCTATGGGGACTCTGCACCATCAATTTCAATGGTAAAAAGTGGTTTACTGAATGTCCAGTTTCATGCTAAACCATTAATTGTAGGAAATAAGGGACAAAGGTGTGGATATTGGGAGATCAAGGGCTTGGCTGTCCATGAAAGAGTTAACGACTGTGCTTATTCTAAGCTTCTATGTTTGTGAAGGAGTTGTGCAGACTCCTAGCTTCATGTGACTGACTAGTACCAACATTTCGGGCTTATCTGACTGGCAAAGGAAGTTGCCTATCTTTGCATTACACACAATGAACCTGATGCTTATCTGACTTGGGAAATAGCCAGAGGGATTTGCCCAACCTTTTCCATTCCCAGGAGATTAGCTGAACAGAAAGGTCACAGAAAGGTCACTGAAAGGTCACAGAAAGGTCAGAGAAAGGTGGTTGATTCTGGTATTTTTTTTATACATTTCTAAGAAGCAGTTTATATACGTTTCATATGTAAGAATACACTACACCAGTGTTTCCCAACCAGTGTGCCATGGCACACTAGTGTGCCATAAGCGATCATACCGCCGAATTCGACACGGTGGACCATGATCTGCTGATACGACAACTTGCCGCCATAGAGATACAAGGAACAGCTTTAGCTTGGCTTAGCTCCTTCCTGCGCGGACGTAGTCAGCGAGTTGAATGGCTAGGCTAAACATCTAGGAAATCTCTCCTCGAGTGCGGAGTGCCCCAAGGCGCCATATTATCACCAACGTTGTTTAACATCTATGTTCGGCCGTTGGCTGGCATAGCCCGGAGCTTCGGCCTAGGATGCGACCAATATGCCGATGACACCCAGCTCCTACTGAAACTGGAGCCTGGCGCAACTCCGGTGCCCGAAAACTTCACTCGAGGCCTAGAAGCAGTGACAAAATGGCTCCGCGCCCACAAACTCAAAATAAATCCATCAAACACGGAGATCTTATGGCCGGGCCGCCCAGAACCACCTTTCTCGCTGCCCCCCTTTGAAGGGGAACCGCTGACCCCGTCCCCCTCAGTAAAAAAGCCTTGGTGTTATCCTGGACTCCAAACTGTCGATGGAGATTGCCCAGGTTGCCTCCACGAGCAAAGGGCCTTCTTCCACCTGCGCCAAGCGGGACAATTGGCGCCCTATCTTCCACGACGGAGGCGCTAGCTACAGTGATCCATGCCACGGTAACATCAAGGCTGGATTACTGTAACGCTTTATGTAGGTCTACCCGGTCACTAACCCGCAGGCTCAGATTGTGTAGAACGCGGCCGCCAGGCCTCTCACAGGAACATCGATGAGATGCCACATGACACCATCTCTGCAGCGCCTGCACTGGCTGCCCGTTGAGTATAGAGCCTTACACAAGACCTTGACCTTGGCTTTCAAAGCCCTGCGGGGCCGGGGCCCAACATACCTCAAAGACCGCTTGCTGATGCCTGCTTGCTCAAGGACCCGCGGCCAGCAAACAAGAACCTTCTTCACGTACCAGGCTTGAAAAGAGGCCCACCCGGAGACCACGAGACGGAGATCGGTCTCCGCTGTGCCCCCGTTCTTTGGAACTCGATGCCACCGGACCAGAGAGCCTCCCTCGACCTGCCCCAGTTCCTGACCGCTCTGAAGACCTGGCTATTTAGGAAAGCCCATGGCTAATGCAGAACCAGGAACCCAAATACCGGGCCTGGCCCCTGCACTTAGCCACTGAATATTTTAATCTAGTTTTAAATACTCTATTTTAATTGTGGAATTTGTTGTGTGTAAGTCGCCCGGAGCACTCACGTGGAGGGCGACTCAGAAATAATAAAGTCAGTCAGTCAGTCAGTCAGGTGTGCCGTGGGAAATGGGAACCCCCAATACCCTTTCTTCCCCCTCCTGCCAGACACTTTTCCTTCTCCATTCGGGCTCCCTTCTTCCCAGCCTCGCTCTGCTCACTTTGCCTCGCTTTGCTCTGGGGCGAGTCTGCGCAGTAGTGCCCGCACAAGTCACGCCTTCCTCCCTCCCCCCTCCCCTCCTCAACACGCCCACGCTGCCCCCTCGGATCAAAATTGGAGGCAGAAGTGGCAGTGGAGAAGAAAAAGTAAGTATTTGGAAGGACGGAGAAGAAAGGCTGCAAAGGGGAAGCGGGAGGAAGAGGTCTCTGTCGAAAGCTGGCATGGGCAAACTTCGGCCCTCTGGGTGTTTTGGACTCCAACTACCACCATTCCTAACAGCCTCAGGCTCGCCCCCCCCCCTCAGCCATTTAAGCAGGAAAGGGCCTCAGGCTGTTAGGAATGGTGGGAGTTGGAGTCCAAGCACCAGAGGGCAAGTTTTCCCATGCCTGTTTTGGGGACCTTAAAGCGGTGAGCCTCCTCCCAACATTGTGATTCTGGATAGAAAACGAACAACAACACAACATGACATTGTTTGAGTCCACAGTGCTCTCTCATGACATTGTTTGAGTCCACAGTGCTCGCTGGGTGTAGGTGAACTACAACTTCCAAACTCAAGGTCAATTCCCAAGCAAACCCTTTCAGTACTTTCTGTTGGTAATGAGAGTTCAATATGTGAAGTTTGGTTCAATTCCATTGTTGCAAGAGTTCAGGATGCTCTTTGATTGTGTGTTAACTATAAATCCCAGAAACTGTAACTCCCAAATGTCAAGGTCTATTTCCCTCAAACTCCATCTGTGTTCACATTTGGGCATATTGAGTATTCATGCCAAGTTTGGTCCTGATCCAACATTGTTTGAGTCCACAGTGCCCTCTGGATATAGGTGAACTACAACTCCAAAACTCAAGGTGAATGCCCACCAAATTCTTATAGCATTTTCTCTTCTGTGTGGGAAGTTTGTGTCTTTCTGCCATTCCTGCCAGGATATCTATGTTGTGTTCATCGAAAAAGGCCCAGGTTTCACACTGAGTGTATAAATACATTTAAACACATATTAACTATATGTATTACTGTGTTAGAGTGTCGTTTTGTGTCATTTTGGTTGGTGGTGTGCCCCAGGATTTTGTACATGTAAAAAGTGTGCCGCGGCTCAAAAAAAGGTTGAAAAACACTGCTCTACAGCCTGCTCACATGTACTTTCACTGTCCTCAGTGTCCACACTGCTGCCGCTCACTGTAACATGCCATTTAGGTGTGTTCGAGCTCCTTCTGGTGGTTGTTATCCCTGCAGCTTGATATTTTGATATATGTGTTTTGTGTACAAATGGCCTCTTGAACGTCTCCGTTCTATTTGCAGGCTGAGAAACATAAGACACAATAAGAAACTTTATTTGCATCCCACCCAATCTCCCTGAGTGGACTCACAGTGGCTCACAACAATACAAAATAAGAACATAAGAACATAAGAAGAGCCATGCTGAATCGGACCTCAGCCCATCTAGTCCAGTATTCTGTATCACAACGTGGCCCACCAGTTGTACACGGGGATCTCGAGCAGAAGGGAGGGCAAAACCCTAACCTGCTCCCGACCCC
>JARBWK010001309.1:0-2500 GCA_030556195.1 Anolis apletophallus | reverse complement strand
GATGGCACCTTGAGGGACCCCTATAAGATGGTTATGAAACTATTCAGATGGTTTTCTACCTGGATGCCCGTTTATAGGGCCAACCCTTGCTTTCCAAAACCATTGAAAAATAACACCTAAATCTTCAACACTGAGTATTTATTTACGCATATTGTGAAATATATCCTTATCAGATTGCACCATCTAGAGGAAGGCTGGAGTACATGGCGATTTTAACACCATTCTGTAGATTCAGAAGGCAATAGACATTTGGATGGAAGACCGTAAATTAATACCAGGTTCTATAGCAGGCAGGCATGTAGCCAGGGGGGGGGGGGCTAAGGGGGCTTCAGCCCCCCCGAAATTCTCAGGGTGGTCCGCGAGAAGGCCTTACTGGTACATTATTGAAACTGTTATGTGCATTTATATCATGATCTGATCACCATGCTCATTATATCCCACATTAATGGGGTTATTGGGATAACAATACAAAAGGTTTGCTAGGGTAGACCCTCTTCCACCAGTCTCAGCCCCCTGAACAAACTCAGCACCCCCTCGAATCAAAAATCCTGGCTATGGCCCTGATAGCAGGGGTGGGCAATTATTTTTCCCACACGAGAGCCTAAAGGCTGAACTACATTCTAATCTACTTTATTTATTTATTTATTTATTTTTATATTTTTTATTTATTATATTTGCTATATATTACTCTTCATTAATATTAACATATTAATATATCAGGAAATATTCATATATTATTAGTATTTATATCATAATTATTATATTATAGTATATATATATAGACATTATAATATATTGTAATTATAATATAACATTATATAATACTAGCTGTACCCGGCACGCATTGCTGTGCCCTATTTAGGAGATGCGAGAAAGTCTGAGTATGTAAAGGTTGGAATTGTAGTTAGTTATGGTGTTGTTGGGGCCCTGGCTGTGTCGTTGTGGGTTGTTCTGGTGGGTGGGATGCTGAAGTCCTGTGGAGTTGTTGGTGTGTGGTGTTGCTGGCGTTCTGCAGAGCTTGTGGATATACAATGTTTTTTTGTCTTTCCGTCTGCTGTGTTGATGTAGAGGTTGATGCTTGTGTGGGTGGGGTACTTTGGAAGTGAGTGGAGGTACTTGAAATCCCATTATCCATGGTGTGTCCTCCTCTAATCTGCAGTCGGATGGAGTGTGGGTCATGGGGGGGCATTGTGTGCCAAGTTTGGTCTTTATCGGTCTTGGTTCTGGGCCACAGTGGTCTGTGGGGAATGATGGGTTTTGAAGTACTACAAAATCCCATTATCCATGGAGGTACTTCAAGTCCCATAATCCATGGTCCACCCTCCTCCAAGCTGTAGTAGAATGTAGCGTGGGTCATAGGGGCTCTGTGTGCCAAGGTAGGTTACTGTAAATTCAGGCCATACACAATGTCCTATGAGCTGAGGCCTAGTCAGGAACAGCAAGTTAATGAAGCCTTACTGTCAATTCAGGCCATACACAATGTCCCATGAGCTGAGGCCTAGTTGTGAGAATCAAGTTAATGAAGCCTTACTGTCAATTCAGAGCGTAAAACAGAATTCCATTAAGTGAGGCCTAGTCAGGGAAATTAAGTTAATGAAGCCTTGCACTGTCAATTTTGGGCGTGGTCTGTGATTTGTAGGGTGTAATTTTCTGTGGGAAGTGAATTGGGTGTTTGTGTTTGTGCCTCAGCCCTTTGCCTTATCCTTCTCTGACAGTTTATTATGGGTCGGAATGTTCATGTTGGCTGGCCAGTACAGGAGTTATGCAACCGCCCATATTGGCAGCCAATCATGTTGTCAGAATGTAGAGGCTGGGAGAGTCGTTGGCAGCCCCGAGGATGCTGGGAAATGTAGGTTTTACTCGTTTTGGGGGCCTTTTAGGTTTTTTGGGGGAAAGTTTCTTTGCTACAAACGTACCTTGTCTGAGGCCTATTTCTGTTGGCAAGTTTGGTGTTTCTGCGTTGTAAGATTTCTCTGTTTAGGACGGTCGTTCCATGACGGGAACCCCTTTTAATAATAAAAACCACTAAAATGAAATGATATGAAATTCAAGAAGACAAGGTGCGAACCAAGATGGAGGCTGACATCCTCAAGAGAGGAAGGATCCCAAGATGGAATGGCCCAATGGACCCAGCCGCCGCCGCAGCAGAGCAGAGCAGAGCAGAGCAGAGCAGAGCAGAGCAGAGCAGCAGACGATCGGAGGCTGCAGGCCTCCGCCCGCTCTCGCCTCCAGCCGTTCCGTCAGAGACGTTCCCGATTGGCTGATCACCCTGCCATGGAGTGCCTGCCATCCCGGCTTTGGAGTGCCTGCCATCCCAGGAGGCGATCCGGGCCTGCAGCGGGAGCAGTCGGGCGATCTGGCGGCTGATCGTCCTGGCGACCGAAGATGATTAGGATGGCAGGCACTCCAAAGCTGCCGCTCTTCCGATCGTTTTCGAGCGGCGGGCTGTCTGCCGATGCAGGCCCCACAGCCCGCGATGGGATGGCAGCAGCGGCAGCCC
>JARBWK010001308.1:0-19905 GCA_030556195.1 Anolis apletophallus | reverse complement strand
CTCAATATGCCCAAATATGAACTTGATGGAGTTTGGGAAAATAGACCTTGACATTTGGGAGTTACAGTTTCTGGGATTTATAGTTAACACACAAAAGGCATCCTGAACTCTTGCAACAATGGAATTGAACCAAACTTGGCATATTGAACTCTCATTACCAACGGAAAGTACTGACAGGGTTTGCTTGGGAATTGACTGGTTGGGAAACACTGAATTAGAAAACTCTTCTGGCTCTGAGAACAGCAGAGGGTGGCCTCACTCCCAAGCCATCCTCAAAGGAAGTTATTCTCTGGGCCTTGTTTTTTCTCCTGGGAAGGCTCATTGGATGCAATTGAGCCACGCTTGAGCTGCCATGGGACCCTGGGAGTTGCAGTTCCACAAGGTCCTTGGCTTTCTCTGCCCAAGAATCCTGGGGCCTTGCAGAACCGACAACTCCCAGGATCTCCAAGACATGAAGCCATGGCAGTTCAAGTGGGGCCACGGGGCATCCATTCTCCTGCGCAGATAGACATCCCAGGAGGGTGCTCTTCCTCTTCCACCACCTCCTCCTCTTCTACATGCTTCTCTTTCACTCTCTCTTCTTCCTCTCTTCATCCTCTTCCACTTCCTTCGCCTTCTAATCTTCCTCCTTCTCCTCCCCTCCCCTTTCTATTCTTCCTCTCCTCCTTTTATTCTTTCCCCCTTTCTTCCTCTCCTTCTCTTTCATCTTCTCTTTCTTCTCTTCCTCCTCTTCCACCTCATCTTTCTTCTTCTCTTCCATCTCCTTCACATTCTAATCTTCCTCCTCCTCTTCCCCTTTCTATTCTTCCTCTTCTTCTCTTCCTCCTTTTATTCTTTCCCTCTTTTCTTCCTCTCCTTCTCTTTCATCTTCTCCTTCTCTCCCACCTCATCTTCTTCTCTTCCATCTTCTTCACATTCTAATCTTCCTCCTCCTCTTCCCCTTTCTATTCTTCCTCTTCTTCTCTTCCTCCTTTTATTCTTTCCCTCTTTTCTTCCTCTCCTTCTCTTTCATCTTCTCCTTCTCTCCCACCTCATCTTCTTCTCTTCCATCTTCTTCGCATTCTAATCTTCCTCCTCCTCTTCCCCTTTCTATTCTTCCTCTTCTTCTCTTCCTCCTTTTATTCTTTCCCTCTTTTCTTCCTCTCCTCCTCTTTCATCTTCTCCTTCTCTCCCACCTCATCTTCTTCTCTTCCATCTTCTTCGCATTCTAATCTTCCTCCTCCTCTTCCCTTTTCTATTCTTCCTCTTCTTCTCTTCCTCCTTTTATTCTTTCCCTCTTTTCTTCCTCTCCTTCTCTTTCATCTTCTCCTTCTCTCCCACCTCATCTTCTTCTCTTCCATCTTCTTCGCATTCTAATCTTCCTCCTCCTCTTCCCCTTTCTATTCTTCCTCTTCTTCTCTTCCTCCTTTTATTCTTTCCCTCTTTTCTTCCTCTCCTCCTCTTTCATCTTCTCCTTCTCTCCCACCTCATCTTCTTCTCTTCCATCTTCTTCACATTCTAATCTTCCTCCTCCTCTTCCCCTTTCTATTCTTCCTCTTCTTCTCTTCCTCCTTTTATTCTTTCCCTCTTTTCTTCCTCTCCTTCTCTTTCATCTTCTCCTTCTCTCCCACCTCATCTTCTTCTCTTCCATCTTCTTCACATTCTAATCTTCCTCCTCCTCTTCCCCTTTCTATTCTTCCTCTTCTTCTCTTCCTCCTTTTATTCTTTCCCTCTTTTCTTCCTCTCCTTCTCTTTCATCTTCTCCTTCTCTCCCACCTCATCTTCTTCTCTTCCATCTTCTTCGCATTCTAATCTTCCTCCTCCTCTTCCCTTTCTATTCTTCCTCTTCTTCTCTTCCTCCTTTTATTCTTTCCCTCTTTTCTTTCTCTCCTCCTTCTCACTTTCCTCCTCCTCATTTCATTTTATCTTCTTAGCATTCTAATCTTCCTCCTCCTCTTCCCTTTTCTATTCTTCCTCTTCTTCTCTTCCTCCTTTTATTCTTTCCCTCTTTTCTTCCTCTCCTTCTCTTTCATCTTCTCCTTCTCTCCCACCTCATCTTCTTCTCTTCCATCTTCTTCGCATTCTAATCTTCCTCCTCCTCTTCCCCTTTCTATTCCTCCTCTTCTTCTCTTCCTCCTTTTATTCTTTCCCCTTTTCTCCCTCTCCTTCTCTTTCATCTTCTCTTTCTTCTCTTCCTCCTCTTCCATCTCATCTTTCTTCTTCTCTTCCATCACCTTCACATTCTAATCTTCCTCCTCCTTTTCCCCTTTCTATACTTCTTCTTCTTCTCTTCTTTTATTTCCCCCCTTTTCTTTCTCTCCTCCTCTTTCATCTTCTCCTTCTTCTCTTCCTACTCTTCCACCTCCTCTTTCTTTCACTTCTCTTCCATCTCCTTATTCTTCTTCTCAGTCCTCTTCTTTCTCCTTCTTTTCTTCTATTCTCCTCTCCTCTTTCATCATCTCCTTCTAATCTTCCTTCTCTTCCATCTCATCTTTCTACTCCTCTTTTTCCTTTTTTATTCTTTCCTTTTCCCTTTCCTCCTCTTATTCTTCTTTTATTTTTTATCCGCCTTCTATTCTTCCTCCTATTCCTCTCCATCTCCTTTTTATCTTTCTATCCTTTCTTTCCTCCTCTTCCTCCCATTCTTCCACCTCCATCTATTTTACCCTCCTCCTTTTCCTCCTCCTTCTATTCTTCTTCTCTTTCTAGTCTTGCTCCTCCTTCTTTTCTTCCTCTTTCTATTTTATCCTTCTAGTTTTCCTCATTTATATCCTTCCTCTCCTCTTCCTCCTTCTCTTCTTTCTCCCCTCCTTCTTCTATCCTTCATCTCCTCCTCTCCTCCTCTTTGTCCATTTCCTCCCCTCTATTCTTTTTCTTCTTCTATTCCCACTCCTATTTTCCCTCCTGCTCCTATCCCTCCTCCTAATACTTTTTCTCTCCTCCTTCTCACTTTCCTTCTCCTTTTATTTTATCCTCCTTCTATCCTTCCACCCCTCCTTCTCTCCTCCTCCTTTTCTCCTTCTAATCCTACTACTATTTTTCCTCCTGCTCCTTTCTCTCACCCTTCTCCCTTTCCTCCTCCTGTTTTATCCTCCTCCTTCTGCCCTTCCTCTCCCCCTCCCATTCTTCTTCTCCTTTTGTTTCTTCCTCCTCTTCCTATCGTTCCTCTCCTCCTCTCTTTCCTCCTCCTTTTATTTTATCCTCCTTCTATCCTTCCTCCCCTCCTCCTCTTCTCCTCTTCCTCCTTTTTCCTCTTCCTCTTGTTCCTTTTCTCCTTCTATTCCTATTTTTCCTCCTGCTCCTTTCTCTCACCCTTCTCCCTTTCCTCCTCCTTTTGTTTTATCCTCCTCCTTCTGTCCTTCATCTCTTATTTCTCCTTTGCCCCTCCCATTCTTCTTCTTCTGTTTCTTCCTCCTCTTCCTATCCTTCCTCTCCTCCTCCTCACTTTCTTCCTCCTTTTATTTTATCCTCCTCCTTCTGTCCTTCCTCTCCCCCTCCCATTCTTCTTCTCCTTCTGTTTCTTCCTCCTCTTCCTATCGTTCCTCGCATCCTTCTCACTTTTCTCCTCCTTTTATTTTATCCTCCTATCCTTCTTCTCCTCTTCCTCCTCCTCCTGTTCCTTTTCTCCTTCTATTCCTACTACTATTTTTCCTCCTGCTCCTTTCTCTCCTCCTTCTCCCTTTCCTCCTCTCCTTTTGTTTTGTTCTCCTCCTCCTCCTGTCCTTCCTCTCCTCCTTTTCCTCCTTTCCCCCTCCCATTCTTCTTCTTCTGTTTCTTCCTCCTCTTCCTATCCTTCCTCTCCTCCTCCTCACTTTCTTCCTCCTTTTATTTTATCCTCCTCCTTCTGTCCTTCCTCCCCCTCCCATTCTTCTTCTCCTTCTGTTTCTTCCTCCTCTTCCTATCGTTCCTCGCATCCTTCTCACTTTTCTCCTCCTTTTATTTTATCCTCCTATCCTTCTTCTCCTCTTCCTCCTCCTCCTGTTCCTTTTCTCCTTCTATTCCTACTACTATTTTTCCTCCTGCTCCTTTCTCTCCTCCTTCTCCCTTTCCTCCTCCTTTTGTTTTGTTCTCCTCCTCCTCCTGTCCTTCCTCTCCTCCTTTTCCTCCTTTCCCCCTCCCATTCTTCTTCTTCTGTTTCTTCCTCCTCTTCCTATCCTTCCTCTCCTCCTCCTCACTTTCTTCCTCCTTTTATTTTATCCTCCTCCTTCTGTCCTTCCTCTCCCCCTCCCATTCTTCTTCTCCTTCTGTTTCTTCCTCCTCTTCCTATCGTTCCTCGCATCCTTCTCACTTTTCTCCTCCTTTTATTTTATCCTCCTATCCTTCTTCTCCTCTTCCTCCTCCTCCTGTTCCTTTTCTCCTTCTATTCCTACTACTATTTTTTCCTCCTGCTCCTTTCTCTCCTCCTTCTCCCTTTCCTCCTCCTTTTGTTTTGTTCTCCTCCTCCTCCTGTCCTTCCTCTCCTCCTTTTCCTCCTTTCCCCCTCCCATTCTTCTTCTTCTGTTTCTTCCTCCTCTTCCTATCCTTCCTCTCCTCCTCCTCACTTTCTTCCTCCTTTTATTTTATCCTCCTCCTTCTGTCCTTCCTCTCCCCCTCCCATTCTTCTTCTCCTTCTGTTTCTTCCTCCTCTTCCTATCCTTCCTCTCCTCCTCCTCACTTTCCTCCTCCTTTTATTTTATCCTCCTCCTCCTCTCCTTCCTCTTCCCCTCTCATTCTTCTCATCCTTCTGTTTCTTCCACCTCTTCCTCTCCTCCTCTTCTTTCTCCTCTTTCTTCCTCCTCTGGCTTCCCCCCCCCCCCCTCCCCTAGAGGCGGGCACGCGCATCCTTCCTTCATTAGTGCGCGCGCCCGGTCCTCGGCGGCGGCTCTTGGTGCTTGGAGGGGAAGAGGAAGAAGAGAAGGAGGAAGAAGAGAAGGAGGAGGAAGAAGAGGAGGAGCAGGAGGAGGAGGAAGAAGAGGAGGAGGGGGAAGAGAAGGAGGAGAAAGAAGAAGAAGAGGAGGAGCAAGAGGAGGAGGAGGAAGAAGAGGAGGAGGAGGAAGGCAGTCCGGCATCGCCCTAGGGCGGGGGTCCCTCCTTCCCCCACCGCCCCGCGTGGCCCCCGACCCGCCCTTCCTTCCACAGAGCCTTCTTCCCTCCTTTCTTCCTCCCTCCCTCCCTCTCTTCCCTCCCTCCCTCCGGGAACTTTCTGCATGACTGTCTCTAAGGTAAGCCGCAAAAAGGGGGGGCTGGGGTCCCGGCCAAGGAAGCCCCCTCCCCCTGTGCCCTCAATGGGGAAGGGGAAACACCCACAAGAGCGGGTTCAAGCCGAGCCGGGGGTCCCTCTCCTCATTCTCCTCCTCCTGCTTTGTCATCTCCGAAGCCCCTTCCTCCCTCCCTCCCTCCTTCCTTCTCTTCCTTCCTTGCAGCCCTTGGGTGACAGCCGCGTGGCAATGGCCATCACGAGGAGAAGAAGGGCTCACCCTTGGGACCCCAACTTTCTTCTTCCCTGGGCAAAAGGGAAGAGAAAGAAAGAGAGAGGGAAAGGGAGAAGAGGGGGGGGGGGAAGCCCCAGGCTGCAGAAGAGGCATCCTTCCTTCCTTCCACACGCTGCATTTTTAACCCTTTCCCAGCCCTTATCTTCTCTCTCCTCCCTGGGTCCACACTGCCTCCTTATCCCGCTTTTGCCACCCCTTCCCTCGCCTCGGCTCCCGCTGGTTAGAGTGCTAGGATTTGCAGTTTCCCCAAGGGGGCATCTCTTGGGGGGAAAAGGCTGCAGTTTGGCCCCTCTTGAACTGCCTCGAAGTGCAGTGTTGTAGTTTCACAAGGGGCGCAGGCTACACTACACAATGGGTGCCTGTGCTTTGGTGCCTCTTTTTCACCGGCCTGGATCAATGCTGTGGGATCCGGGGAGTTGTAGTTTGACAAGGGCTGCATCTACACTGTAGAGCAGTGTTTCTCAACCAGTGTGCCGTGGCACCAGGGGCGGATCTACCATTAGGCAAAGTAAGCACCCGCTTAGGGCGCCACATAGTCAGGGGCGCTTCTGGCCGCCAGGTTCCACGCATGTGCCATTGCTGCAAAGGGACTCCAGCTGGACTGAGACGCAATCGCCCAAAAAACCTCCGGCTCCGTCCCGGCTGCAAAAAGTTCCTCCTTTTCGGCCTCACTTAGGGCGATTGGGATCTCGGTCCATCTGGAGTCCTCTGCAGCAATGGCGCACGCGCGCAGAACTACCTAGCCCAGCACATGCGCCCCGGCGTGCATCTCGCACGCTCACGAGGCTGGAGAGCGGGCGCCAAAATAATGTTAAACACCATTTTAAATTACCTTAGTCCGCCCCTGCGTGGCACACTAGTGTCAGGTGTGCCGCGAGAAAAGCTCTCTGCCCCCCTTCCTTCCCCCCTCCTCCTGCCGAACTCCTGCTGCTTGGGAGAGGAGGAGGAAGGGATGGGAGGCCGCAAAGAAAAAGAAGAAGGGACTGGGGCACCGCCTCCTTGACGTTTCCCCAACCAGCCTCCAATCTGCCATGACTCCCGCCATGACTCTCACCCCTTGCTTGTTGAAGCCGCGAAGGAGGAGCCCGCCTGCTGAAGCCCGTCCAACGCTCATGCTCCTCCTCTGTGAGAGAGCTGAAGCCGGGGGAGGGGGAGCATGACGCAGCCTGGCTCCGCCCCTCCCCCGGCTTCAGCACTCCCATAGCTTTGCCAGCCTTGAGGGGCAGTGCCAAGCCAGCGGTGGCAGAGCCAGCACAATGCTGGCTTGCCCCCTCAAGGCTGGCAAAGCTGTGGGAGAACTGAAGCCAGGGGGGGGGGGGCGGGGCATGGTGCGGCCTGGCTCCGCCCCCTCCCCAGCTTCAGCGCTTCACCAGCCTTGAGGGGCAGTGCCAAGCCAGCGGTGGCAGAGCCAGCACAATGCTGGCTTGGCACTGCCCCCTCAAGGCTGGCAAAGCTGTGGGAGAACTGAAGCCAGGGGGAGGGAGGGCATGGTGCGACCTGGCTCCGCCCCCCAGCCCCAGCTTCAGCGCTTCACCAGCCTTGAGGGCAGTGCCAAGCCAGCGGTGGCAGAGCCAGCACAATGCTGGCTTGGCACTGCCCCCTCAAGGCTGGCAAAGCTGTGGGAGAACTGAAGCTGGGGGAGGGGCGGGGCATGGTGCGACCTGGCTCCGCCCCTCCCCCAGCTTCAGCGCTTCACCAGCCTTGAGGGGCAGTGCCAAGCCAGCGGTGGCAGAGCCCGCACAATGCTGGCTTGCCCCCTCAAGGCTGGCAAAGCTGTGGGAGTACTGAAGCCGGGGGGGGGGGGGCATGGTGCGACCTGGCTCTGCCCCTCCCCCAGCTTCAGCGCTTCACCCGCCTTGTGGGGCTGTGCCAAGCCAGCGGTGGCAGAGCCAGCACAATGCTGGCTTGCCCCCTCAACGCTGGCAAAGCTGTGGGAGAACTGAAGCCAGGGGGGAGAGGGCGGGGCATGGTGCGGCCTGGCTCCGCCCCCTCCCCCAGCTTCAGCACTTCACCAGCCTTGAGGGGCAGTGCCAAGCCAGCGGTGGCAGAGCCAGCACAATGCTGGCTTGGCACTGCCCCTCAAGGCTGGCAAAGCTGTGGGAGAACTGAAGCCGGGGGAGGCGGGGGCATGGTGTGGCCTGGCTCCGCCCCCCCCAGCTTCAGCACTTCACCAGCCTTGAGGGGCAGTGCCAAGCCAGCGGTGGCAGAGCCAGCACAATGCTGGCTTGGCACTGCCCCCTCAAGGCTGGCAAAGCTGTGGGAGAACTGAAGCCAGGGGAGGAGGCGGGGCATGGTGCGGCCTGGCTCCGCCCCCTCCCCCAGCTTCAGCGCTTCACCAGCCTTGAGGGGCAGTGCCAAGCCAGCGGTGGCAGAGCCAGCACAATCCTGGCTTGGCACTGCCCCCTCAAGGCTGGCAAAGCTGTGGGAGAACTGAAGCCGGGAGGGGGCGGGGCATGGTGCGGCCTGGCTCCGCCCCTCCCCAGCTTCAGCGCTTCACCAGCCTTGAGGGCAGTGCCAAGCCAGCGGTGGCAGAGCCAGCACAATGCTGGCTTGGCACTGCCCCCTCAAGGCTGGCGAAGCTGTGGGAGAACTGAAGCCGGGGGGAGGGGGCGGGGCATGGTGTGGCCTGGCTCCTCCCCTGGTTTCGGCACTCCCAGCAGCTGCTCCCAGCAGCTCACCATCCCCAGCCGTTCTTTACTGTGTTAGAGTGTCATTTTGTGTCATTTTGGTTGGTGGTGTGCCCCCGGATTTTTTTAATGTTAAAAGTGTGCCGCGGCTCAAAAAAGGTTGGGAAACACTGCTGTAGAGCAGTGTTTCTCAACCTTCCTAATGCCGCGACCCCTTAATACAGTTCCTCATGTTGTAGTGACCCCCCAACCATAAATGACTTTTTGTTGCTACTTCATAACTGTAATTTTGCTATTATGAGTCGTAATGTAAATATGTGATATGCCGGATGTACATATTTTCATTCACTGGACCAAATTTGGCACAAATACCTGATACACCCAAATTTGAATACTGGTGAGGTGCCTGCGGGCAGGGGGGTTGATATTGTCATTTGGGAGTTGTAGTTGCTGGGAGTTATAGTTCACCTACAATCAGAGAACATTCTGAACTCCACCAATGGGGGAATTGAACCAATATTGGCACACATGAGCAACAGAAAATACTGGAAGGGTTTGGTGGGCATTCACCTTGAGTTCTTGGAGTTGTAGTTCACCTACATACAGAGAGCACTGTGGACTCAAACAATGATGGATCTGGACCAAACTTAGCATAAATATTTAATATGCCCAAATGTGAACACTGATGGAATTTGGGGAAAATAGGCCTTGACATTTGGGAGCTCTAATTGCTGGGATTAGTAGTTCCCCTACAATCAAAGAGCACTCTGAACCCCACCAATGATAGAATTGGGTCAAAGTTCCCACACAGAACCGCCATGACCAACAAAAATACAATGTTTTCTGATGGTCATTGGCGACCCCTCTGACAACCCCTCCCAGGTTGAGAAACACTGCTGTAGAGTCTACATTGTAGATGCAGCCCTTGTCAAGCTACAACTCCCAGGATCCTATAGCATTCATCCATTGCATTGAAAGAGGTGCTAAACCACATTAAGTCTACAGTGTAGATGCGGCCCTTGTCAAACTACAACTCCCAGGATCCTATAGCATTCATCCATTGCATTGAAAGAGGTGCTAAGCCACGTTAAGTCTACACAGTATAGATGCAGCCCTTGTCAAACTACAGCTTCCTTGGGATCCTATAGCATTCATCCATTGCATTGAAAGAGGTGCTAAGCCACGTTAAGTCTACACAGTATAGATGCAGCCCTTGTCAAACTACAGCTTCCTTAGGATCCTATAGCATTCATCCATTGCATTGAAAGAGGTGCTAAGCCACATTAAGTCTACAGTAGACTTAATGTGGCTTAGCACCTCTTTCAAAGCAATGGCAGAGAACTACAGATCCCAGGATGTCATAGGAAACAGCCAGGGCTGGGAAAGTGGTATCAAACTGTTCTAAATGTGTAACATGGCTTAAGGGACCCAGCTTGGGAAGGCCTTGTTGCTTCAGGTTCATAACTATAGAGTCCTGGGATTTGTAGTTTGTCATGTCAGCCTACCTTAGGATAAAATAAGTCTTATGATTGAGTTAAGATATAATAATAATCATTATCATTATATTATTACTGTATTAATTGGCTGAGGGGAAAGAAAGGGCCCGAGGCTGTTAGGAATTGTGGGAGTTGAAGTCCAAAACATCTGGAGGGCCCAAGTTGGCCCATGCCTGATCTACGACCTCGAATGGTGGTTACAACCCTCGAGACAAAAAGGATGCATCCACCCTGACGAACCAATGCATCTCAGCCTCGCTTTGACTGCCTTGGCTCAGTGCTGTGGAATCCTGGGATTTGTAGTTTCGCAAGGTGTTCTCTGCCCAAAAGGAGCAAATGACGGCTCCCAGGATTCCACAGCACCGATCCATGGTGGTCAAAGGGAGGTCAAACTGCATTGATTCTACAGTCAAAGTGGGCTATGTTTGGTAAGGAAATTCAATGGATGTCAATACATCAGGTGGCGCCTATGTTTTTTCTACCAGAGTTGCATGGCATAAAATATACAGAGTTGCATGGGTCAAGGGGGCTCATTGTGCCAATTTTGGTCTGTATTGGTCATTGGATGAGGGTCGCGTTGTTTTCAAGAAGTGAGTGAAGGTACTGCAAGTCCCATCATCCATGGTCCATCCTCCTTCAAATGGCAGCAGGATGTAGAGTGGGTCATGGGGGCTGTGTGTGCCAAGTTTGGGCCTGGTCCGTGATTTGTAGGGGCTACAATGTTCTGTGGGAAGTGAATCGGGTGAAGGTACTAGAAATCCCATCATATGTGGGCCATCCTGCCATAAACCACACCAGGTTGTAAAGTGTGTCATTGGGCCTCTGTTTGCCAAGTTTGGTCCTGATTTGTTATTGTTGTGGGCCACAGTGCTGTAAGGAAGTGAATTAAAGTACTGTAAGTCCCATCATCCATGGTCCATCCTCCCTCAAACTGCACCAGGATGTAGAGTGCATCTTGGGGAATCTGTGTGCCAAATTTGGTCTCGTTCTCTCATTGTTGGGGGCCTGGTCAGGAAAATCAAGTTGAGGAAGCCTTACTGTCAATTCAGGCCCTAAACAATATCAAATGACCTGAGGCCTAGTCAGGAAAATCAAGTTAAGGAAGCCTTACTGTCAATTTTGGGCCTGGTCTGTGATTTATAGGGGCTACAGTGTTGTTTGAGAAGTGAATCAGGTGAAGGTACTGCAAATCCCATCGTTCGTGGCCCATCCTGCCCTAAACCACACCAGATTGTGAAGTGGGCCATTGGGCCCCTGTGTGCCAAGTTTGGCCCTGATCCGTCATTGCTGTGGGCCACAGTGACTGACTGCCTGAGGCCTTTCCTTTTCCTTCTGTGTCACCTTAGAATGTTGGAATGTAGATGGCCAATCAGAGTCCTTTATGCAAATATTCCCTCAGTGGCAACCAATCCCCTCTGTCTCGTGCCTTAGAATGTTGAAGTTCTGAGGCTGGCCAATCAGAGTCCTTTATGCAAATAATCCCACAGTGGCAACCAATCAAAACACTGCCACATATACCTCCGCACCTCCGCCCGCAAACACTGACTTTTATTATATACATAGATAGATTATTATTATTAGCCATCCCCTGCCACATGTTGCTGTGACCCAGTCTGTGTATATGTGTTTTATGTGTGTGTGTATGTGTATATGTGTGTGTATATGTGTCTATATGTGGTTTTGCGCATGCGTTGTGATGCATTTTTGTTTTTTGGCTTTTAAAGTCTCATCTGCTGTGTTTTTCAGTGTTTTTATAAGTGACTAGCTGTACCCGGCACACGTTGCTGTGCCCTTTTTAGGAGATGCGAGAAAGTCCAATCATCCACGGTGTGTCCTCCTCTTTTTTTTTGTATATAATTTTTATTGTGAAATTTTCAAATATGCAGTGTTACATAGACAGAACAATGGGGTAGTGGGGAAAAGGGCAAAAAAAAGAGAAGAAAGGGGGGAAACAGAGAAAAAAAAACAAAAAACCAAAAAAAACCAAACACTTTAACAATGTTTAAAATAAACTTCCAGATTTGTATATACAGTCAAGGACATTTCATTTTTCCTCTAGTAAACCAATCCATAGGAAAATTAGATGTTTTCTTCTTATCGATCACTTATCAGTATGGCTAGATATAGCTACTATCTTTTACCCTTTGCCTTTATCTTCTCTTTATAGTAGCTGGAGTTATGTTACCGTCGTAACCAGTGCTTGACTTAACAAATTGATAAATAGTCCTCGTATGGAGACCAATCCGTTGATTTAATTGGTTTTCCATTGCTATGTTTTAGGAGAAAGGTTAGCTTATCCATATCCCTTATTTCCCACATTTTGTTGTGCCACAAGTCCAAATCTGGTGTTTTTTTCCATTTTCCAAAGGGTGGCATAGATTATTCTGGCCGCCGTTGTTATGTATATAAATAGTCTATCTTCGTTTTCACTCCATCGAGTCGCACTGTCCATCAGCCCCAGGAGGAAGAGTTCTGGAATCAATGGTATCTGTTTTTTCAAGATTTTTTGTGCTACCTCTTGAATATTTTGCCAGAACTTAGTGGCTTTTTCACAAGTCCACCATATATGGTAAAAGCTGCCCTCGTGTGTTTTACACTTCCAACAGAGGTTAGATTTGTTTTTGTACATTTTACTGAGTTTCTTTGGGGTCAGGTACCATCTATGGAAGATTTTAAGCCAATTTTCTTTTAAATTTGCCGCATATGTATATTTAAGTTTTTTAGTCCAAATCCATTGCCAATCTTGTAGTTTTATCTGGTGGCCCACATTCTTTGCCCAATTTATCATGCAGCTTTTAACCACCTCTGGTCCTGTTTCCCAATCTAGTAATTTGTTATAGAGAGCAGTAATCTTGTGATTCCGTACCATTAGTTTCTCCCAGAACTCCTCCTTGTCCACGAAGCCCTTAAGTATATCCTTTTTATAACTCTCCTTTATCTGAGTATATTGTAGCCATGTCATGTTTTTAAATTTCATTCTCAGTTCGTCCATAGTCTTTAATTCCAGAACCTCTTTACCTTTCTTAAGGAGATCCTTATAGGTGGGCCACTCTTGCCAACCTAGGAGTCTCCTTTGTTTCGCTCAGCGGTGGGAGCCAGAGGGAGTTTTGAATAAAAGAATGGTTTAAATTTACTCCAAACTTTAATCAATGCCGATCTTATAAAATGGTTACCAATTTTTTTTTTAAATTTTACTTGCTCATACCAAAGGTACGAGTGCCAGCCCACCCTGAGGTTGAATCCCTCCAAGGTGAGCAATTTACCGTTTTTTAGTGAAATCCATTCTTTAATCCAAGAGAGAGCGCAGGTCTCAAAATATGACTTTAAATCGGGCAGACCAAAGCCTCCCCTGCTCGTCCTGTCGATCATCACTCCTAGTTTTATCCTTGGCTTTCGTCCATTCCAGATAAAGTTTGTTAAATCCTTGTTCCAATTTTTGAATATTTTTGAGTTTCTAATTATCGGGATATTTTGGAATAAATATAAAAGCTTGGGGAGGACATTCATTTTTATGATAGCTATTCTCCCTAACAGTGAGAGATTCAAAACTTTCCAATTCTTTAGGTCTTTTTTTATCTCCTTCCACTTATCTTCATAATTATTTTGTAGGAGTTGTGAGTTTTTAGCCGTTATCCAGATCCCTAGATACTTAATCTTCTTTTTTACCTGGAACCCTGTTTTGTTTTCCAATATGTCTTGATTTTTCTTGACATGTTTTTAGTTAGCAAAACAGTCTTTTTCTTTGTTTAATTTAAAGCCGGCCATTGATCCAAATTCCTCCAACTTCCACAACCATTTTGAATATTTTTGATTGGCTCTTCAATCACACAAATAATATCATCCGCGAAAGCTCTTATTTTATAAGCGTAGTTGGCCACTTTTAGGCCTACTATCTCTTTATCATTCCTTATCCCTCTTAGAAGGATTTCAATCGACAGGACGAACAGCAGGGGTGACAGGGGACAGCCTTGTCTAGTGCCTTTACTAATTGGAAATTTATCTGATAGCTCATTATTTATTTTTAACCGAGCTTCTTGCGTCGAATAAATCGCTCCAAAAGTATTCCTGAACCCATACCCCATATCTAACTCATTTATGATCCCGTCTATAAAGTTCCAGTTGATGTTATCAAAGGCCTTTTCCGCGTCTAACGACAGAAAGGCCATCTCCTCTTGTGTGTTAATATCATAGTACTCTATGATGTCTAAGATTATTCTTAGGTTGTCTTTGGTACCTCTGTTGGGTAGGAAACCTGCTTGTTCCTCACCCACCCAATTCTGCAAAAAACCTTTTAACCTTTTAGCTAAAATATTTGCAAAGATTTTATAATCGCAATTCAATAAGGAAATGGGTCGGTAATTTTTTACATCCGATGTGTCCAAATTATCTTTTTGTATCATCACAATCTCTGCCTCTCTCCATGTCTTTGGGACTTCATTGTTTTCTAAAATTAGGTTCATAATTTTTTTAATATGTGGGGTGAGTTCACTCTTCATTGTTTTGTAAAAAATTGCAGTAAACCCATCTGGGCCTGGTGCTTTGTTATTATCCAGCTTGTTTATCGCTTCGCTAATTTCCTCCTCTGTTATTTCCCTATTCAATCCCTCTCTCTCTTCATTTGATATTTTATTTAGCCTTTGTTTTGATATGAAGTTTGTGACCTCATCCATTGATATATTGTCCTTCGTATAGAGTTGTTTATAGAAATCTAAGAATTGTGTTTGGATATCTTTATTCGGAGTGAAGGTTTTGTCCCCTGTTTTGATCTTATTTATTTATTTATTTATTTATTTATTATTTGCATTTGTATTCCGCCTCTTCCCGAGGGCTCGTGGCGGGTTACAAGACATACATAGTGATCGGCAGGCAACACTCATGCCGACTCACGAACAAAATAAAACAATGCTATAACCATAAAAATAACAAAAATGATACTAAAAACATCATTAAAACATTGTTAAAATTACACTAAGTGACAAAAACGGTAACACAGAGTCATAAGTCGATTGAAAGCAAGAGGCGTTATATGTCAACCGAAGGCCTGCTTGAAAAGGAAGGTCTTACAGGCCCCTGCGGAAGGGGGCGCTCCCGTATGGCTCTAGCCTCCTCCGGCAGGGCATTCCAGGCCGTTGGAGCTGCTACTGAGAAGGAGCGCTGCCTAGTTGATGATAGGCGGCAGGGCGGATCGGTGGAATCTCCAGCAGGTTTTGCTCTGCTGAGCGGAGTGATCTCGGGGATCGTATGGGGCAAGGCGGTCCAAGAGGTACGCAGGCCCTAGACCGTACAAGGCCTTAAAGGTCAACACCAGCACCTTGAAGGTGATTCGGTACTCAATTGGCAGCCAGTGCAGTTGCTGGAGGATGGGCGTAATGTGCTGCCTCACCGGCACTCCTGCCAGCAGGCGAGCAGCGGCATTCTGCACTAGCTTGAGTTTCCGAATCGTCGCCAAGGGAAGGCCAACGTAGAGGGCGTTACAGTAGTCTAGTCTCGAGATGACCGTCGCTTGGATCACCGTAGCCAGGTCATTCCTGGACAGGTAGGGGGCCAGTCGCCTAGCCTGACGTAGGTGGTAGAACGCCACCCTGCTGACCGCGGAGACCTGGGTCTCCATGGTCAGCAGGAGTCGAACTGAACACCCAAGCTCTTAACAATTGACGACGTGCTTAATTGCTCGCCGTCCAGAGTAGGCAACCGGCACTCATCCCGGCCAGGCCGACCAGGCCATAGGATCTCCGTCTTCGACGGATCTTAGTAATGGTTTGGGTTTGGTTTTTTTTCCTAACCTTTCTTGCCAGCCATTTCCCAGTTTTATTTGCATTTTCAAAGTGATACTGTTTGATGTATTTATATTTCTTTGCCAGGGCTTCCATGTCTGCATGTTGTTTCTTTTAATCATCTGTTTTAGTTTATTACAGATTTCTTTTTATTGGGGATCTTTTTAGCTCCCTTTCCAGAGATGCTATATTGTCTTCCAACACTTTTAATTCTTTATTCCTTAGTTTACATTTTAACGCATTCTGCTGTATGAAATTTCCTCTCATCACTGCCTTCATTGTGTCCCAGATTACTTGCGGTTTTATCTCTTCTGTGTCATTAATTTTGTAGAACTCCCTTAACAAATCTTTATTTTTAATATCCATTTCAGTTTTAATAAGTTTTTGTTGAGTCTCAGTATCTTTTCTTATAGTTATTATTCAAAAATAATTCAATGTGGCAGTGATCTGAGTGGATGCGTGGAAGTATGTTAACCTTACTAATTTTGGGTGTTAGAGGGGAGGAGAGCCACACCATATCTATCCTCGACCATGAATTATGGCGTGAGGAATAGAAGGTGTAGTCCCTCTCCTCCCCATGTATAACCTCCATGCATCCTCCAATGACATCCTTCCTTAAATGAAACAAAAGATCTGGGGAGAAGGCTGGATTCTTTACTCTTCAGCTTCTTTCCCAACCTATTCTTATCCAGTTTGTTATCCAGGATTCCATTGAAATCCCCCAACAAAATTAGTTGGTCACATTCATTATTTTCTATATTTTCTTTTAAGTATTTGATAAATTTCGTCTTTGGGCCGTTTGGGACATAAACATTACATATCAGTATTTTTCGTTATTTTGGGTAATTTGAACAGCTATTACTCTTCCCCTCCTTATCCTTGAATTTTTGTTCTGAGGGTAGGTCCTCCCTTACGTACAGTGCCGCCCCTCTTTTTTTTGTATCAAAAGATGAGTAATACAATTTACCCAGTTTCTTATTATTTAAGTGGGAGACATGTTTGTGGGAGATATGAGTTTCCTGTAATGCTACAATTTGGTACTTAGCTTTATTTAAATAATTAAAAATTCGGTTTCTCTTGCATGGCGAAGTTCAGCCCGTTCACATTTAGCGTATAAATTCTCAGAGGTATCTCAGTCATTATCTATATCCTCTCCCTCCTCTCCATCTTCATCTTCTTCCTCTCCCAGATCTTCCCCTCTAGGACATATTGCCGGGGCGATTGCTTGGCTTTCTTTCATCTCTTCCTCTTCCTCCGGTGATTTAAGTCTCGGCCTTTTCTTTGTGGTACCCTTCCCTGATGATGCGTCTGGTTGTTTTTTCGGGCTATCCTTCCGCAGTTTATCTAGAAAGTCTCTAGCCTTTTCTTCTGTTGTTATCCAGATCCTTTTTTCGTTATAGGTTGCCATTAGGCCCTCAACCTTCTCCCATCTAAATTTAATTTTTCGCTTTTTCAGCTCTTCCGTTAGAAAACTATATTTTTTCCTTTGCTGTAAAATTTGTTGTGGGATCTCTTTCAAAACGACAATTTTTTTCCCTGCTTGGATAATAGGCTTTCTGCTGGTTAGTCTCAGAACATTGTCTCTAGACACCTTGCGTACAAAATTCACAATAATGTCCCGAGGGTCTTGTGTTGTCTTGCGTAAGCCGATTGGACTCTATACACTCTATCCACCTCCGCCTCCACCTCGTTGAATCCCCTTTCCAGATATGTCGACAGTAGTTTGATAATCTTGAATCTTGTGTTCTCCTTGGCTTCTTCTTCCAAATTTCTGAAGCGGAGTTGCCCATCCATTTCACTTACTTGCAGCCTGTCAACTCTGCTCTCAATTTTCTCATTCTTATTTTGGGTTTCTTCAATACTTCTTTTCATTTGTTTTTGATTTTCTTCCAGAGTATTGGTTTTTATCTTTATTTCGTCTATTCTGACAAAGGCCGCCACCAAGTCCTTTTTCAGGTGTTGAATCTCCTCCTTGATATCCGTCTTCATGCTGTCCATTTTATCTTCCAATTTTTTATTCTAATTAGCCAAGATTGTTTTAAATTCTTGTTGATTTTCCTGCTGGTCTTCTCTGATCCTTTGTAGTTCTTTTAATAGTTCTTTCATATTTGTGTCTTCGCTGCCACCTCCCCCCACGGAGCCCCTCCGTTGTGAGAGTGGCAGTGACAGTCTGGGATCCTTCCATTCCTTAGGGGTATTCTTAGAAGTCGTCATTGGCACTCACATATTGTGGGGACTTCCGGTGGACTGTGATAGCGGTAGGCACGGGAAAGACAGGGCTCCTGCTTTCCCAACCTCGTTGAGCCGTTGGGTAAGAGCGCAAGCTCCCCTCTCCCGGTGGATCGATTCCGGGAGGAACGCTAAGCACCCGGTGCAGCTCCTGATGACCTATAAGCCACCTCTCCCCTCAAGGGAGGGGTGCCGGGGGCCCAGGAGGGTGCCAGGGCGCCAGACGGCTCGAGGAAGCGGGCTTAGGTCCGCATACACTACCAGCCCCGGTCCTGAAAGAAAACTCTGTATCTCCCGCGTCGCGGGTCTAAGAAAGCTCAAGGCATTTAGCTACTACAGCAGAAGAGAGCGATAAGAAAGCCAACAGATCGTAAGTTTGGGGAGAACAAATCCCTCGGGGACTAAAAGACTAAAGGAAAGTACTTAAAAAACTACCATTGACTGGGGTACTAAGGGGAGAGGAGATCAAAATCCATACCCAGGACCCACAAAAGATGACCAAAGGGGTGAACTTCAAACCCAAACTCAAAAGAGGCAAACCGCATCAAGAAAGAATAGCCTGGGACTGACCTTGGGAGCCATATTGTTGTGGCTAGCTCCATACCTTCTTGTAAACAAACCAGGAGAGCCGCGATAAGGCGGGAGGCGAAGGAAGTTATGAGGGAGCCAAGCCTCGCGAGATCACAAGTAAAATTAAGCAGCGGACGTGTCGGGCGTGAATGGCGTAAGGGCTCTCGCGAGAAGTGAAGATCCTGCGAGGGAACATAAATATACGAAATTACAGAGTACAGAGGGCGAAAAGCTACCAACGAAAACTGCTTAACAGCAGCGTGGAGAGGAAGCGAAACGGGTGGCCAGGGGTGGCTGCATAAAGGCTAAGCAGAGATCGCCAGAGAAAGTAGAGCAAGAAGAGTGGTGAGCAAAGGCCAACTAAAACAAACTAAAACAAAACGAGATTCTGTCCCCACCCCCCTCAGCAATATTCATAGAGGTCAGTGTCCTCCTCTAAACTGCAGTTGGATGGAGTGTGGGTCATGGGGGCATGGTGTGCCAAGTTGGGTCTTTATTGGTCTTGGTTCTGGGCCACAGTGGTCTGTGGGGAATGATGGGTTTTGAAGTACTACAAATCCCATTTTCCATGGTGGTACTTCAAGTCCCATCATGCATGGTCGGGGCTCTGTGTGGCAAGGTTACTGTAAATTCAGGCCATACACAATGTCCCATGAGCTGAGGCCTAGTTAGGACCAGCAAGTTCCTGAAGCCTTACTGTCCATTCAGGCCATACACAATGTCCAATGAGCTGAGGCCCTAGTCGGGAGAATCAAGTTAATGAAGCCTTACTGTCAATTCAGAGCGTAAACAGCTTCCCAGTAAGTGAGGCCTAGTTAGGGAAATCAAGTTAATGAAGTCTTACTGTCAATTTAGAGCATAAACAGCGTCCCAGTAAGTGAGGGCTAGTTAGGGAAATCAAGTTAATGAAGCCTTACTGTCAATTTTGGGCGGGGTCTGTGTTTTTTTGGGGTGTAAATTTTCGGTTGGAAGTGATTTGGGTGTTTGTGTTGGGGATTTCCAGGCCTTTTCCTTATTCCCGTTTGGCAGTTTGTTATGGTTCGAATTTTCATGTTGGCTGGCCTGTGCAGCAGTTATGCAAATCCGCCCTTGTGGCAGCCAATCATGTTGTTCAGAATGTAGAGGCTGGGTGAGTCTTTGGCTGCCCCGGAGGATGCTGGTAAATGTAGTTTTATTTTTACTGCTGTTTTGGGGCCTTTTAGGTTTGGGGGAAAGTTTTTGCTACAAACGACCTTGCTGGAGGCCTGATTTCTGTTGGCAAGTATTGTGTTTCTGCGTTGTAAGGTTTCTTTGTTTGAGGTATACATCACATGGTAGAACCCATTTATATAATAGATGGTCACTCGTTGGCCTGATAGGTGTCTTGTGTCCGATTTGGTGTCAATTCGCCCAGTGGTTTTTGAGTTATGTTAATCCCACAAAACGAACATTACATTTTTATTTATATAGGGTGGAACAACTTGGTGTTCATATATTGAATCTTTTGGTACTGTACTCCGTATATGATTAGATATTTTTGTTTTAACGGAAGCATTGAGTTCATGGGAAATTTTAATCAGTGGATTTGAACATGCATTTTAATATGGCGTGTCTCGTTGTATGTCTTTTAATAGTGTTTCATCTCTTGTTTTCATTCATTCATTCATTCATTCATTTATTTATTTATTTATGACATTTATATGCCGCCCTTCTCACCCCGAAGGGGACTCAGAGCGACTTACAAGTAAAATTTAATGACATTGTATCCTGCCTCAAGCTG
>JARBWK010001307.1:0-19908 GCA_030556195.1 Anolis apletophallus | reverse complement strand
CCTCTGCCTCTCTGTCAATGGATGGAGAAGGTGATTTCCATCCCTCAAACAAGCAACTACAACATTTAGACCATTTTGGGCGAAATGGCCTAATGTGATTAAATTCTTAAGGCCTGCTCACCCAAACTCTCTCCGCCGGCCCGTTGTTGTGTCCGGCGCCATTCATGGCCCGGGAGTGAAAGAGGGTTGGATTTAAACCGTTTAACACCTAGGCCCACGCTAAGTGGCCCAAAGGCTCTTTAGAGTGAATGACAAGTGCTGTGTGCTCGGGCGGGGCCGAGAGAGCCACTCCACCCGGCATTTCATTCGCAACCTTCAATTGGACACAAAGAAGGTGGACTGCGGGAGAGCGGAGGAGACCGCGGGCGCAGGGCGAGGAACGACGGTGCCGCCATAATGGAGGAACCTGATTAGAATATAATTGTCCTCATTAAGCGCGGCATTCCTGACATGAGCCCGCTCCTTCCGCCCTGTTTGCTTTGAAATGCCAAAAGAAAAGAACCTTATATTGTTGTTAACACCCGGCTTTTAAAAGGAGAGCAGGAGGCCCGTATTGACACGGATGGTCTATGGGCTCTTTTACCACCCAAGACACGGAAAAACGCTTCTGGGGGATAAAGACGGCGGGGAGAAGAAAAGTAACCCACACAGCTTGTGCGGTGGAGCATTTAGTTGCCGAGCCCTTTGAGCCCACCCTCATGGGCCGTGCAGCCCATAAATCTCTCCCTCTGTCATGTTTGACTAAACCCAATACCCATTCAACAGGGAATCCATCAGTGTTATACACGGAGCCGGGAAGGAGGGGACAACGATCAACACACAAACAATAGGTCTACAAGGAGCCTTTCTCAGGGACTTGAGGAGTGAGTGCTTCTTGAAGAGAGAGGGTGGGCAAAGGGCTACATGTGGTGGCCTCGGGGCGCTTCCTGTGGCCCCGACTCCCCCTTCCGTTCTCCCATATCACCCTTTCAGTAGCAACAAAACAGTGAGTTTTCTACTACCAGTTCCTCCAAAATGTAGAATCCTAGAGTCGGAAGAGACCTGGTGGGCCATCCAGCCCAACCCCATTCGGCCAAGAAGCAGGAAAATCACATTGGAAGCACCCCCAACAGATGGCCATCAAAGTTCTGTTTAAAAGCCCCAAAGACGCAGGTTCGCAGCTTGGGGGCAGGGCCGTAGCCAGGATTTTGATTCGGGGGCTGAGTTTGGTTCGGGGGCTGAGACTGGGTGGAAGAGGGTCTACCCTAGCAAACCTTTTGTATTGTTATCCCAATAACCCCATGAAGGTGGGATATAATGAGCATGGTGATCAGATCATGATATGAATAAACATAACAGTTTAAATAATGTACCAGTAAGGCCTTTCGCAGACCACCCTGAGAATTTCGGGGGGGGGGCTGAAGCCCCCTTAGCCCCCCCTGGCTACATGCCTGCTTGGGGGTGATCCTGGATTCATCGCTGAGCCTGGAACCCCAGGTCTCGGTGGTGGCCAGGGTGAGCTTTTGCACAGTTAAGACTCGTGCGCCAGCTGCGCCCGTACCTTGGGAAGTCTGATCTGGCTACGGTCGTCCACGCTCTGGTCACATCCCGAATAGATTACTGCAACACACTCTCGTGGGGCTGCCTTTGAATACAGTTCGGAAGTTACAACTAGTCCAACGGGCGGCAGCCAGACTACTAACTGGAGCTACATACAGGGAGCATACCACCCCCCTGTTGTGTCAGCTCCACTGGCTGCCGGTCCAATTCCGGGCTCAAATCAAAGTGCTGGTTTTGACCTTTAAAGCTCTATACCAGAGGTGCTCACACTTTTTCATCATGGGAGCTACTGATTAAAAAACCAAGTCCCAAAGATCACCTGCCCAGAAATGTAAAATGTATAACTATTTTCTTATTTATTTATTTATTTATATTATTCATTTTGATGTCCCGCTCCTTCTAGCAGGCTCGGGGCAGTTTACATAAAATGAAGTTATAAAACATCAACATTTCAATTTAATAACAATATAAAACAGAGCATAAAAATACATCCAACCACCCCACTTCTCCCAGACTGCCATATAACCACACATATTATCAGCCAGAAAGTAAGAAGAGAGGCTTTTGAACTGCAAGTCCATTTAATACTCAGCAAGGTAAACAAAGGGGCATGCAAAAATACATCCAACCACCCCATTTCTCCCACATTTCCATATTCCCCGACATATATTTCTCAAGGAACAAAGCAAGCAGAGAGGCTTTGGAGCTAAAAGGCCATTTTTAAACATTAAAAATAAACAAAGAGACATGCCACAGAACAATCAAGCACCCACCCCAAAGTAAAAAGACCGACCTTTGAGATGCGGTAAGGAAATTACCCCAAAGCGTCCTTCTCCTCCTCCGTCGTTGCTCCTATTTCCATGCCGCCAGCATGCATGCCGCCTCCAAGAGCTCACGATGAGGCAGAGAGGCGGGATGGGCGCGTCTGCGCATCTTGTGGGGGCCAGCCATGCATCGCGTCCATCCAGGCCTGCCCCCTTTGGTCTCCTACGACTCTGAGTGGCTGGAGAAGGACGGAAGGAGGAGAAGGAATCCAAAAGAGAGGGCCCATTCTGCCTCTTGGACTCTGGAGCTTTTGGAGGTGGCGCGCGAGCAGGGAGGAGCAACGACGGAGGATTTCTCTGCAGTGTGCAGGGGCGCGTGAAGAGGACCAACAGCAAAAAACCTGGTCAGGGGCTTAAAGATCACCAGGATGAGGCCCAAAGATCACCCTGGTGATCCCGATCACCATTCTGAGCACCCCTGCTCTATACGGTTCTGGCCCAGCTTATTTGTCCCAACGCATCTGCCGCTACGTCCCACCTCGTACTTTAAGATCATCCGGGGAGGCCCTGCTCTCGCTCCCGCCAGCTTCCCAGGTGCGGCTGGTGGGGACGAGGGAGAGGGCCTTCTCGGTGGTGGCTCCCCGTCTGTGGAATGCGCTGCCTAGTGACATACGATCAATTCCATCCCTCCTGACATTTAGGAAAAAAGTGAAGGCTTGGATGTGGGACCAGGCGTTCGCATAGTAGCACAGGACAGCACTTTAGACTAGTTTTTAATGGAAAGCTGGTGAATAGGGCTCAATGCTTTTACGGACAGAACACTGTTTTACATAGGTGAATACATAGGCTGTATGAATCTAATTGTATTTTAATGTATTTTAGTGTCAATGTTTGAGGGCTTTTATACTGTTTTTATACTGTGTTGTTATGAGGGCATCGAATTGTGCCTTTTGGAAGCCGCTCTGAGTCCCCCTCCGGGGGTTGAGAAGAGCGGGGTAAACTGCCGAAATTAAATAAATGAATAAAGGAGCCTCCATCACACTCCAGAGCAGAGAGTTCCACTGCTGAACCGCTCTTCTACAGCGAGGAAGTTCTTCCTAACGTACAGATGGAATCTCCTTTCCTGTAGTTTGAAGCCATTGTTCCATTGCATCCAGGGGCGGTCTAACGTAATTGTAAATGGTAAGCGAACATTATTTTGGCACCCCCCCAACAAAAAACATTATTTTGCCCACCCCCAGGCAGGCCGGTGCGCACTCTCCCTCTCTCCTCCCTTGACCCGTTTTGGTGACAAGCGCGAGCCAGCTGTGGCTCCGCCCCCACCTTTTGAGGTCGCCACCAGCCAAGCGGACGGAGGGAGACTGATGCTTTCCTTACTGCTGGGCTGACCGAAGTGGGCGGAGCCTAAGCCGCCGCTACCTATCCATTCAGTCACCTAAAATGGCTGGAGAGAGGAGGTGGAAGAGGTGAGGCCGAGAGGAGCGGAGAGGAGCGGAGAGGAGAAGAGAGCATGCGCGTGAGAGCGAGCCAGTCCCCTGGCAGAACAAGGCGGCGTGCGCTTGCTTGCTTCATGGCGTGAGAGACAAGAAGGGTCCGCGCACTGCCTGAGGCGCCCTTCCTCGCCTCGCCCTCCAGATGGCGCCCCACGCAGCGGCGTCCTTTGCCTCCCGGTAGGACCGCCCCTGATTGCATCCTAGTCTCCAGGGCAGAAGAAAACAAGCTTGCTCCCTCCTCCCTGTGACTTCCCCTCACATATTTATACATGGCTCTAATTTCTCCTCGAAGCCTTTTCTTCTGAAGGCTAAACATGCCCAGCTCTTTAAGCCACTCCATCCTCATAGGGCTTGTTCTCCAGACCCTTGATTATTTTGGTGTGGAGAACAATCCCTGCGAAGAGTGGCTTAAAGAGCAGGGCATGTTTAGCCTTCAGAAGAGAAGGTTGCGAGGAGACATGAGAGCCATGTATAAATATGACTGACTGACTGACTGACTTTATTATTTCTGAGTTGCCCTCCACGTTAGTGCTCCGGGCGACTTACACACAACAATTCCACAATTAAAATAGAGTATTTAAAACTAGATTAAAATATTCAGTGGTTAAATGCAGGGGCCAGGCTCGGTATTTGAGTTCCTGGTTCTGCATTAACCATGGGCTTTCCTAGATAGCCAGGTCTTCAGAGCGGTCAGGAACTGGGGCAGGTCGAGGGAGGCTCTCTGGTCCGGTGGCATCGAGTTCCAAAGAACGGGGGCCACAACGGAGAACGATCTCCGTCTCGTTGTCTCCAGGTGGGCCTCTTTCCAGCCTGGTACGTGAAGAAGGTTCTTGTTTGCTGGCCGCGGGGTCCTTGAGCAAGCAGGCATCAACAAGCGGTCTTTTAGGTATGTTGGGCCCCGGCCCCGTAGGGCTTTGAAAGCCAAGGTCAAGGTCTTGTGTAAGGCTCTATACTCAACGGGCAGCCAGCGCAGGCGCTGCAGAGATGGTGTAATGTGGCATCTCATCGATGTTCCTGTGAGAAGCTTGGCGGCCGCGTTCTGCACAATCTGGAGCATGCGAGTAAGTGACCGGGGTAGACCTACATACAAAGCGTTACAGTAATCCAGCCTTGATGTAACCATGGCATGGATTACTGTAGCTAGCGCTTCCGTCGGAAGATAGGCCGCCAATTGTCTCGCTTGGCGCAGGTGGAAGAAGGCCCTTTTGCTCGTGGAGGCAACCTGGGCCTCCATCGACAATTTGGAGTCCAGGATAACACCAAGGCTTTTGACTGAGGGGAAGTCACAGGGAGGAGAGAGCAAGCTTGTTTTCTGTGGTCAACAATATAAGAGTTGGTCAACGGAGCAAATGTTATTAGCGGAGGAAAACACACAGCCGTTACTAGCATACAGCAACAAAATTGGCATACAATGCAGGTATATACAACCAGAGGGAGTGACAGATAAAAAGAAAATGTACTTAAAAGTTATTAATCTCAAGGATAAAATTTGCAACAATTGCAACAATCTCACCAAAGAATGCGTCAGAGTTGTTCAGAAGATATGGAATTGTATAACACCTGTGCCATTGAGAACACATGGGAAAAATAGAATTTCTCTATTCCATCTCTATATTATTATTATTATTATTATTATTATTATTATTAAACAGCTGCAGAGCTATTTGGGCTGGAAGTCAGCCTGAAGAAGACGGAAGTCCTCTACCAGCCCACACCACAGGAAGAACACCATCATCCCCACGTCAGCATAGGCAAATCTGTGCTAAAGAATGCGTCAGAGTTGTTCAGAAGATATGGACTTGTAGAACACCTGTGCCACTGAGAACACATGGGAAAAATAGAATTTCTCTATGCCATCTCTATATTATTATTATTATTATTAAACAGCTGCAGAGCTATTTGGGCTGGAAGTCGGCCTGAAGAAGACGGAAGTCCTCTACCAGCCCGCACCACAGGAAGAACACCATCATCCCCATGTCAGCATAGGCAAATCTGTGCTTAAATTCGTTCAGCAGTTCACCTCCCTGGGAAGCATCATCTCTTCAGATGCCAAGATTGACAAAGAGATAGATCACAGATTATCAAAGGCATATAGTGCATTCGGAAGGCTTCACAAAAGAGTCTGGAGCAACAAGCACCTGAGGCAAAGCACCAAAATCAGTCTGTACAGAGGTATCATACTGTCTATTCTCCTCTATGAGTCTGAAACATGGGTCACCCTATTGCCAATACCTATGACTCCTTGAACGCTTTCATCAGCGCTGTCTTTGCACAATCCTAAATCTACACTGGACCAACTATGTGACGAATGTTGCTGTCCTTGAGCAAGCAGGGATCACCAGCGTTGAGGCCATGCTACTGAGAACACAGCTGCGCTGGGCAGGGCACGTCTCTAGGATGGAGGACCATCGCCTCCCAAAGATATTACTCTATGGTGAACTTGCCACGGGTCAGCGCAAGAGAGGCGGCCCCAAAAAGTGATACAAGGACTCCCTGAAACAACATCTCAGGCTCGCAGAAAGAACCACAACTTGGAAACAACATCACCCAAGGAGACTTTCTGCTGTGCTTTCTGCAACCGGACTTGCTTATCTTGGATTGACCTTCTTAGTCATCAACGCGCTTGTAGAAAGTCTGGGATGAGTCCTTCCTGAATCTTTGTTCGCGAAGAAAAGCCAGAGATTAATCACTATGGCCAGCAGAGCAGCACCGACAACCTCGTGTGGGCCATCCAGTCTGACCCCATTCTGCCAAGAA
Organism: Anolis apletophallus; assembly: GCA_030556195.1. Classification (NCBI taxonomy): domain Eukaryota; kingdom Metazoa; phylum Chordata; class Lepidosauria; order Squamata; family Anolidae; genus Anolis; species Anolis apletophallus. Next base: position 13,355 of record JARBWK010001307.1, on the reverse strand, counting down.
GCAGGAAAATCGCATTCTTCAAGAAGTTATTCCTAAGCGAACCTCTCTTCCTGGGTACACCTATGCTGTAGAATGCATGCAAGTAGACACCACTTGAATTATTTTGTTTTATTTATTTATTTATTTATTTATTTCGATTTTATAGACCGCCCCTCCCAAAAGTCTCGGGGCGGTGTACAATTGGTAAAAGCATATTAAAAACAGTCACATATCTTAATAAAACAATACAAAATACAAGTTTAACAACAAGCAGTAACTTAGGGTGGCAATACATGTCGAGCATTTGATGGTTTACGGAGGGCTGCTGAGACCAAACGCCCGCCGGAAGAGGACAGTTTTACACATTTTCCGGAAAGGAATAAGCTCATTGAGAGCACGTGACTCGACCGGTAGGGCATTCCACAATGTTGGAGCCACCACTGTAAAGGCCCTCTGTCTGGTTACTGATAGATGATATGTCCGAACTGAAGGGACCACTAGTAGGTTTGAATCCTCCGAATGTAGGGATCTCTGGGGAATGTACAGGGAGAGACAGTCCCTCAAGTACACAGGCCCTAGACCATGTAAGGCTTTAAAGGTCAGAACCAACACCTTGAACATGATCCGGTATTCTATAGCAGGGTTGTCCAACTTCTACCGGCCCAGGGGCCTGAAATCCGGTCACTGATGACCTGGGGGGCCGTAGGGTCTGCCCCGGCTCCGCCCCCGGCTCCGCCCTCTCCCCCAGTGCCCTCTCCCCTCTCTCCTTATTTTTATTTAATATTAAATATATTTAATTCCATCCTCCCCTCCCCCTTATTTTTATTTAATATTAAATATATTTAATTCCATCCTCCCATCTCCCCTTATTTCATCTTTAAATATATTTAATTTTATATTCAATACCTGAGGGGAGATGGGGGGAGGGAATGAGGAGCCCCCTGAGGAGCCCCCTGCTTCAGCCTACCTTTTCCAAACGCGCAGGATCCAGGAGTACCCGGACGATGAGAGAGGTGACGACCGACTGAGTCGAAGAAGGTCCTAATCGCATCTGTGGGCCTCAGCGATCCAGTAGTAGAGTAGCCGAAGAGTATCGCGAGAATATGCAATCCACACGGGATTTCGCTGTCAACGCCGGCGTGATCTCGCGTTGACAGCGAAATCCCGTGTGGATTGCGTATTCTTGTGATACTTGCTCCAAACCCGGAAGTAGGTATATTTATTTATTTATTTTATTTTATTTTTTATTTTTTTTTTTATTTTTTTTTTTTATTTTTTTTTTTTTATTTTTTATTTTTTTTTTTTTATTTTTTATTTTTTATTTTTTATTTTTTTTTTTTATTTTTTTTATTTTTTATTTTTTGTTTTTACTAAAAAGCTTAGGGGGCCGTAGGGAAGGGGCTGGGGGCCGTATACGGCCCTCGGGCTGCCAGTTGGACAGCCCTGTTCTATAGGAAGCCAGTGTAGTTGCAGCAGGATGGGAGTAATGTGCACTCGCGCTGGCGCACCGACAAGCAATTGTGCTGCGGCATTCTGCACTAACAAGTTTCCGGATCATGGACAAGGGAACGCCAATGTAGAGGCCGTTACAGTAGTCTAATCTCGAAATGACCATCGCCTGGATCACCGTAGCTAGGTCACTTCCGGATAGGTAGGGTGCCAGCCACCTACCCTGACGAAGATGGAAAAATGCGGATCTGCTGACTGTAGAGACTTGAACCTCCATGGTCAGCAGTGGGTCCAACTTGATCCCCAGACTCTTTACCAAGGGCGATGGCTGTAAGGCCTTGCTGTCCAGGGTAGGCAGCCGGCACTCCCATCCCACCGGGCCACCCAGCCATAGGATCGCCGTCTTTGAGGGATTCACCTTCAACCAGCTAGCTCGCAGCCATCCAGTCACAGCTTCAAGGCACCGATGGAAATAATCGGGTACGGTGTCAGGCCTGCCCTCCATCCTCAGCAGAAGCTGAGTGTCATCAGCATATTGATGGCACTCCAGACCGAAGCTACGCACCAGCTGGGCCAGCGATCGCATATAGCTGTTAAATAATCATGGCTCAGTGCCTTGAAGATCCTTTAAGACAGCCTTGGGGGCCTCATGCTGTCCCAATGCCACAATTTGGGACTGGAGCACCGGAAGGAGCCCGCCCCTGGAGGACTGGAACGCCGGAAGAAGCCCGCCCCTGGAGGATTGGAGCATCGGAAGGAGCCCGTCCCTGGAGGAATGGAGCGCCGGAAGGAGCCTGCCCCTGGAGGATTGGAGCGCCGGAAGGAGTCCACCCCTGGAGGACTGGAGCGCCGTAAGGAGCCCGCCCATGGAGGATTGAAGCGCCGGAAGGAGCCCGCCCCTGGAGGACTGGAGCGCCGGAAGGAGCCCGCCCGGAGGAATGGAGCGCCAGAAGGAGCCCGCCCGGAGGAATGGAGCGCTGGAAGGAGCCCGCCCCTGGAGGACTGGAGTGCCAGAAGGAGCCTGCCCCCGGAGGAATGGAGCACCAGAAGGAGCCCGCCCCTGGAGGACCGGAGCGCCGGAAGGAGCCCGCCTCTGGAGGACTGGAGCGCCGGAAGGAGCCCGCCTCTGGAGGACTGGAGCGCTGGAAGGAGCCCGCCCCTGAAGGACTGGAGCGCCGTAAGGAGCCCGCCCCCGGAGGAATGGAGCGCCAGAAGGAGCCCGCCCCCGGAGGAATGGAGCGCCGGAAGGAGCCCGCCCCTGGAGGACTGGAGCGCCGGAAGGAGCCCGCCCCCGGAGGAATGGAGCGCCAGAAGGAGCCCGCCCCTGGAGGACCGGAGCGCCGGAAGGAGCCCACCTCTGGAGGACTGGAGCGCTGGAAGGAGCCCGCCTCTGGAGGACTGGAGCGCCGGAAGGAGCCCGCCCCTGGAGGACTGGAGTGCCGGCGGACCTGTGGCCGCCCCCCAGGAAGGGAAAAGACCCCGAACCCATAGGTCTAGAGCCTGGAGACCCCCCCCCCAGCCCAGGACCCTCTGGACTTCCAGTTTCCAGCTTGAGTTCCCCCAGGCTCGCCCTAGGCCCGAGAAGGTAGCGGCTCCCACCAACAGGGGCAGCTACTGCGGGCCGCTGCGTGATGAGAGTGCTGCACCTGTGCCTCTGGACAAGCAGCACCGAGGTGTTTGCCTGGGAACCCCCAGACTGCCTCCTTGTGACCACATACTGATCCCGCTCGGTCTGACTTAGCGAGTGGTTGATCGGCCCTGTATCCCTTTCTCCCCCCCTCCTTGGGTTATTGTTTAGTGTATTGTGCGTCCCTTTGTGTATTGTACTTTTCGCTTTTATGCTTCTTGTGAACCGCCCCGAGCCTTCGGGGAGTGGCGGGTTAGAAGCCGAAATAATAAATAAATAAATAAATAAATAAATATGTCAGCCTCTCAAGCTGCCATTTCTCCTACTAAAGTAAGTACACCCAAAAATGAAACCAAAACAAAGCAAAAAGCAGGTGGAGTTGTGGCAGAGGCAGAACCAGCCCTACCAATCGCGACTGCTTTTTCACCAGAGGTCGAATGACAGAGATAAACTATTGATGCTTTAGGCAGTTGCCGTAACTTGCTCCCGCTGCCCTTCTCTGTGGGAAGGCGACTTTATTATGTAGAGTGAGGGCTACTACATTCAATATCGTCTAAATCACCAGCCCATTTTCAGTCTCCATTAATGTCAAAATTACAGGAAAACTCTCAAGAAGAAAATGTGAGCCCTGACTCTGGGAACGACGAAAGGATAAATTGTGATTGATTTTATTAATTAAGTTCGGGAGCTAATGTCTTTACAGTAATGGGATGCTTCAAAGACAGAGCCAGGATTGAAAAACATTGCACCTTGAGGTTAGAGAACCAAGTCCATCATCGCGTTGGTCGCAGACGCCTCGAAGCAAAGGATTTTGATGTATCGGGCCCTCTTTTTCATGGTTTCCTGCTTAACGAAATGTTGGCGGAGAGATCTAACCCCTCCTCCCCGCAGGCAAATCAGTTACATCAGTGTTTCCCAACCTTTTTTGAGCCACGGCACACTTTTAACATTAAAAAAATACGGGGGCACACCACCAACCAAAATGACACAAAATGACACCCTTAACACAGTAAAGAATGGCTGGGGGTTGGTGGCCTGCTGGGAGCAGCTGCTGGGAGTGCCAAAGCCAGGAGGGGCGGAGCCAGGCTGCGCCAAGCCCGCCCCCTACCCCTGGTTCACCTCTCCCAGCAGCTGCCCAGCCTTGAGGGCGGTGCCAGAGCCAGCACAATGCTGGCTTGACACTGTCCCCTCAAGGCTGGAGCAGCTGCTGGGACTGCCGGCCGGGGGGGGGCAGAGCCCCACCCCCCTCCCCCAGCTTCAGCTCTCCTACAGGCCGCGCCATGCCCCGCCCCCTCCCCACAGCTTCAGCTCTCCTACAGAGGAGGAGCATGAGCGGTGGACGGGCTTCAGTGGGTGGGGCTCCTCCGCGCGGCTTCAGCGAGGGTCATGGTGGGAGTCATGGCGGATTGGAGGCTGGCTGGGGAAACGGCCGAAGGAGGCGGCGCCCCGGTCCCTTCATTTTCTTCGCCACTGCCCGGCCCATCCTCCTCCCCCAAGCAGCAGGAGTTCGGCAGGAGGGGGGAGGAAGGGGGGCAGAGAGCTTTTCTCGCGGCACAGCAGGAGGTCTGTCACGGCACACTAGTGTGCCACGGCACACTGGTTGACAAAGACTGAGTTACATGATAATTAGAAACAAGCTCAAGTGGTCTCTTTTGGATGAGGAGCCTTATCTCATGTCACCTGAAAACTATCTTTTACTTCCATTTCAGTCTTGCTGTTGTGTGAGGGGGCTTCTAGTCCAGACGTAAACCTGCTCCTAAGCGGGTTAAAGAAGCAAGCTTTGCCCATTGGGTGTCCTCGTGCCCTCCCAGGGCAGTGTTTCCCAACCAGTGTGCTGTGGCACACTAGTGTGCCATGGCGGACCTCCTGCTGTGCCGCGAGAAAAGCTCTCTGCCCCCCTTCCTCCCCCCTCCTGCCGAACTCCTGCTGCTTGGGGGAGGAGGAGGAAGGGCCAGGCAGTGACGAAGAAAAAGAAGAAGGGGCGGGGTGCCGCCTCCTTCAGCCGTTTCCCCAGCCACCCTCCAATCCGCCATGACTCTTGCCCCTCGCTCGCTGAAGCCACGTGGGAGAGCTGAAGCCGGGGGGGGGGGGCATGGTGTGGCCTGGCTCCATCCCCTCCCCCTGGCATTCCCAGAAGCTGCTCCAGCCTTGAGGGGACAGTGCCAAGCCAGCATTGTGGGTGGAGGAAACGGCCAATTGGAGGGTGGCGGGGGAAACGGCCGAAGCAGGCGGCGCCCCGACCCCTTCTTCTTTTTCTTCACCGCCGCCTGGCTGCTGGAAGAGCTGAAGCTGGGGGTAGGGGGAGGGGCATGGCACGGGCTGACTCTGCCCCCTCCCCCCGTCTTCGGCACTCCCAGCAGGCCACCATCCCCCAGCCGTTCTTTACTGTGTTAGAGTGTCATTTTGGCTGGTGGTGTGCCCCTGGATTTTTTTTTTAATGTTAAAAGTGTGCCGCGGCTCAAAAAAGGTTGGGGAACACTGCTTCAGGGCATGGGGAAGCCTGCCCCCGAAAGCCCTGAAAAGTAAGAAAACCTTGCTGCACCGCCTTTAGACCTCCTCGAAGGCCTCCTGGAATGCTCAGATCTAGTGTACTTAAGGCAGTGTTTCCCAACCAGTGTGCCGTGACACACTAGTGTGCCGTGAGCGATCCTCAGGTGTGCCGTGGGAAATTGGAACCTCCAATACCCTTTCTTCCCCTCCCGACGAACACTTTTTCATTTATTTATTTATTTACTTACTTACTTACTTACTTATTTACTTTGCTTCTAGACCGCCCCTCTCAGCCCGAAGGTGACTCGAGGCGGTGTACAAATAGCAGGAACTGCTCAAGACAAACAAATCAACTATTCTCAATACAATTCCAACATACACAATTTAGCATTTAACGTTAAAAACTTTTCCACTCAGGCTCCCTTCTTCCCAGCCTCGCTCTGCTCGCTTTGCTCACGCTGCCGCTTCTGCCACCATTTTGATCTGAGTGTGTTCAGAAGGGGAGGGGGAGGGAGGCAGAGGTGGGGCGAGTCTGTGCAGTAGCGCCCGCACGACTCACGTCAAAGCGAGCAGAGTGAGGCTGGGAAGAAGGGAGCCCGAGTGGAGAAGAATAAGTAAGTGTTCGGCAGGAGGGGGAAGAAAGGGTGCAAAAGGGAAGGGGGAAAAAGAGGTCTCTGTCGAAAGCTGGCATGGGCAAACTTGGACCTTCCAGGTGTTTTGGACTCCAACTCACACCATTCCTAGCAGCCTCAGGCCCTTTTCCTCCCCCCCCCCTCAGCCACTTAAGCAGGAAAGGGCCTCAGGCTGTTATGAATGGTGGGAGTTGGAGTCCAAAGCACCCAGAGGGCCGAAGTTTTCCCATGCCTGTTTTAGGGACCTTAAAGTGGTGAGCCTCCTTCCAACAGTGTGATTCTGGATAGAAAACAAACAACAACATAACATAACATTGTTTGAGTCCACAGTGCTCTCTGGGTGTAGGTGAACTACAACTTCCAAACCCAAGCAAACCCTTTCAGTACTTTCTGTTGGTCATGAGAGTTCAATATGCCAAGTTTGGTTCAATTCCATTGTTGCAAGACTTCAGGGTGCTCTTTGATTGTGTGTCAACTGTAAATCCCAGAAACTGTAACTCCCAAATGTCAAGCTCTATTTTCCCCAAACTCCATCTGTGTTCACATTTGGGCATATTGAGTATTCATGCCAAGTTTGGTCCTGATCCAACATGTTTCAGTCCACAGTGTTCTCTGGATATAGGTGAACTACAACTCCAAAACCCAAGGTCAATGCCCACCAAAATCTTATAGTATTCTCTCTTGGTTATGGGAGTTCTGTGTGGGAAGTTTGTGTCTTTCTGCCATTCCTGCCAGGATATCTATGTTGTGCTCATCGAAACAGGCCCAGGGTTCACACAGAGTGTATAAATACATTTAAAAATATATTAACTATATGTATTACTGTGTTAGAGTGTCATTTTGGTTGGTGGTGTGGATTTTGTAAATGTAAAAAATGTGCCACGGCTCAAAAAAGGTTGAAAAACACCAAACTATCCATTAAACACCTAACAATACAACTCTAAAGGCCACTAAAATATTCCCATTAAAACAGAGTAAGGAGGTGCTATTTAGTTATGCGGATGTCACTAAGTAAGAACAGTAGAGTTGACGTAGCATATTAGCATTTTTGCACAAAAGGATACATTTCACCGACAACTCGTGCGGATGCTGTGAGGAACCCCGGACAGGATCATCACCACCAACCATGGCCAAGGAAGGCATTGCTGCTGGAGGTGTAATGGATGTCAACACCTCCCTTCAATAAGTGCTGGAGACCGCACTCATCCACGATGGATTTGCCCGTGGAATTCGTGAAGCTGCCAAAGCCTCAGACCAGTGTTTCCCAACTGCTGTGCCACGAGAAAAGCTATCTGCCCCCTCTTCCTTCCCCCCTCCTGCTGCCGAACTCCTGCTGCTTGGGGGAGAAGGAGGAAGAGCCGGGCGGCGGCAAAGAAAAAGAAGAAGGGGCCGGGGCACCGCCTCCTTCGGCCGTTTCCCCAGCCAGCCTCCAATCCGCCATGACTCCAGCCACTTGCTCGCTGTAGCCGTGCGTAGGAGGAGCCCCGCCCACTGAAGCCCATCCACCGCTCATGCTCCTCCTCCATGCAGCTTCAATGAGCAAGGGGCAGGAGTCATGGCGGAGAGCGGCGCCGGGGACGGGGGCCATGACTCCCGCCCCTCACTCGCACTGCCCCCTCAAGGCTGGAGAAGCTGTGGGAGAGCCGAAGCCAGGGGAGGGGGCGGGGCATGGCGGAGCCTGGCTCCGCCCCCTCCACCCAGCTTCAGCTCTCCCATAGCTTCTCCAGCCTTGAGGGGACAGTGCCAAGCCAGCATTGTGCTGGCTCTGCCACTGCTGGCTTGGCATTGCCCCTCAAGGCTGGAGAAGCTGTGGGAGAGCCAAAGCCAGGGAGGGGGGCGTGGCATGGCGGAGCCTGGCTCGCCCCTCCCGCCAGCTTCAGCTCTCCCACAGCTTCTCCAGCCTTGAGGGGACAGTGCCAAGCCAGCATTGTGCTGGCTCTGCCACCGCTGGCTTGGCATTGCCCCCTGAAGGCTGGAGAAGCTGTGGGAGAGCTGAAGCCGGGGAAGGGCGGGGCATGGCCTGGCTCCTCCCAGCTTTGGCACTCCCAGCAGCTGCTCCCAGCAGGCCACCATCCCCCAGCCATTCTTTACTGTGCTAGAGTGTCATTTTGTGTCATTTTGGTTGGTGGTGTGCCCCCGGATTTTTTTAATGTTAGAAGTGTGCTGCGGCTCAAAAAAGTTTGGGAAACACTGCTGTAGTCAAAAATGAAACTATTCCGAAATGAAACTATTCCGAAATGAAACTATTCCAAGCTCTGCTAAGTAGTTCTCCATTTAATAATAACGAAAGTGAGGGAAGGTACTGGAAGTCCCATCATCCGAGGTCCCCTGTTCTCCAAACTGCACCAGGATGTAGAGTGGGTCATGGGGGCTCTTTGTGCCAAGTGTGGTCTTGATCAGTCATTGGATGAGGGTGGCAGTGGTCTCAGAAAGTGAGTGAAGGTAATTCAACTCCCATCATCCGTGGTCCGTCCCACTCTAAACTGCACCAGGATGTAGAGTGGGTCATGGGCAGGGCCGTAGCCAGGATTTTGATTCGGGGCTGAGTTTGGTTCGGGGGGCTGAGACTGGGTGGAAGAGGGTCTACCCTAGCAAACCTTTTGTATTGTTATCCCAATAACCCCATTAATGTGGGATATACCGTATTTTTCGCACCATAAGACACAGTTTTTTTTTTCTCCCAAAGTAGGAAGAAAAATGAGCCGCTTCTTATGGAGCGAAGATGCAGGCAGGGGGAGGCGCTGGAGCAGAGGGGGGCGATATACTCACGCTTTTTCGCCCCCCCGGCGGCTCCCAGCGGCTCCCGGCTGCGCCCGCGCATGGCCAGGCTCCCGCTGCCGTGTCCCCGCAGCCAGTCGGCGGCGCGGGGGAACGGGGGCGAAAGAGGGACTCACGGGGCGGGAGGGAGGGTAGGGAAGGAGGAAGAGGCCGCAGCGCCTCCGCAGGGCTCCCTCCCTCCGGCGAGGCCTTCCTCCTCGGCAGAGGCGCGACGGAGTGATGTCACGAAGATGCGCCTCTGTCTTCGGGCCCTTCCGGGGGCGCTGCTGCTGCTACCGCTGCGTCTCCGGAAGGGCCCGAAAGCCAGAGGCGCATCTTCGTGATGTCACTCCATCGCGCCTCTGGCGAGGAGGAAGGGGAGGAAGGCCTCGCCGGCCACGCGCTGTAAGGACGGCCGGAAGAGAGGCCGGAGGGAGGGAGGGAACTCTTCCTCCTTCCCTCCTCCCTCCGGCCTCTCTTCCGGCTGTCCTTACAGCGCGGCGGCGAGGCCTTCCTCCCTTCCTCCTTGCCAGAGGCGCGACGGAGTGACGTCACGAAGATGCGCCTCTGGCGAGGAGGAAGTTTGCTCGGGAGCCGCCGGGGGGGGGGGCACGAATATAGCATGAGTATATCTCCGGCCCCCCTCTGCTCCAGCGCCTCCCCCTCCATATTAGTGTCCCATATAGTAGACAGCCCCCATTTCCCCCAATTTTCCATCTCTAAAATCTAGGTGCGTCTTATCAGCAGGTGCGCCTTATGGTGCGAAAAATACGGTAATGAGCATAGTGATCAGATCTTAGTGTTCTTGCATCAAATTACAACGGGCCCATGTATGCCAAACAGGCGGAAGCCCTTTGTGCTGAACATCAGATCAACCTTATTAAGGTTGATGACAACAAGAAGCTGGGAGAGTGAGTAGGTCTCTGCCAGACCCCCAAAGATTGAAAGCCCCTGTAGTTGTGGGGAGGTGAAAGACTATGGCAAAGAATCTCAGGCTAAAGATGTCATTGAAGAGTACTTCAAGCCCAAGAAATGAACAAATAAAATATTTTTAGCCTGGTAAAAAAAACCAAAGGATACATCTATGGGAGGGGACTCTGTATGATTTTTTTATTCTCTACAGAAAAGTCCACAAACGCAGAACACCTCATGGTAGCATTTGACATCCTTCTCCCCCATGGGGTATCTTGACATTTCTTCAAGGTCAGGAATATTTATAAATAACTTTACACCCCAATATATTCCCGTTCCCGGCACTGTTTTTCTGCATCCTGCCTTATAAGCATGTGAGAGACAACCACCAGAACTGGCAAGGCAGCATGTGATAGCGTTGATGCTTTCTGAAAGATCAGAGATGGCACATGAATGCCACCTGTCCTCGGCTTTTGTCTGCGCTAAAGGCACTGTTAAGGAATAATGTCAATTCATTTGTCACTTGTCTATGTCACCCGCTCTTCCGCAAGTACTTGAAACAATAACATGCGAAGAAAACAAAGAGAATTTCCGAGCACAGTGTAAGCAGAGAAGACAAGCGCTCCCAGAACAAGCCAAAAACTGGACTAAGTCAACGTTCTTGTTACTCACAGTTAGGGTTCCCATATGCCCCTTATTCTAAGGGACGCCCCTTGTTTTGGCCCTAAAATTTGTGTCCCTTATTTTCAGGCCCTGTCCCTTATTTTTGACTAGCAGGACAGGACTGGGCGGGGCTGACCAGAGGAAGGTGCGCGCTGCGGGTTCCACGGCAAGGCCGGCCCGGGGAGTCCAACTCGCAGGGCAGCCTGCGTCCCTGTTGGAAGGAAGAGGCGATACAGGACTTTTTCAAACTACAGTAGACTAATTAACCGTTACCCAAGGGGAATGTTGGATCATGTTGGATAAAGATAGTTTCTGGTTGCTTGAGAGTTACTCTTAAAATAGGCCTAGCTGTGCATCCCAATACTATACAATGCTGTGTATCCCATACTATACTATACCATTAACTATTGACATAATAATCATGAAGATGTACAGTCTTATAAAATTTATTATATTTTAATGTTTAGACAGTGCACTTTTAAAGTCAGCAAAAGTCAAGTACTAAATACTAGGCATGGTTTAGAATCCTCAAATGGCGATTCTTATATCAAATGGGGGATTTTTTGATTAGTAAAAAAATTCCCAAAATTTCAGAAATGTAACTTAAGTACTAACGAAATTCGTTAGTAATTCGTATGCCAGAGCATGCGCATTCAGATGAGTTTTGGCCTACAACTCCCAGAAATCCTAACAGCTGGTAAATTGGCTGGGATTTCTGGGAGTTGTAGGCCAAAACTGAATAAACCACACTGAATTCTAGATGGGACTCTCCAAATAGGAAGGAGGGAGGGAAGGAGGAAGGGGGAGGGAGGGGGGGTATTCTATTCTTGGAAGCAGCAAAAGAAAAGGAGGAGGAGCCCCCTGGCGCTCCTCGCTGCCTCTCTCACCCCGATCCTGAGGGAGCGAGGGCCCAAGTTTGCCCAGGCTGAGAGGAAAAGGAAGAGGCCTGAGGCTGTGAGGAATGGTGGGAGTTGAAGTCCAAAACACGTACCTGGAGGGCTGAAGCTGGCCCCCTGCGATGGGGCATGGCAGAGCAACGGAGAAGAGAAGCATCTGAGAGAGCGCAGGGAGAGAGAGGCGGAGAAGCGTGTGTGTGTGTGTGTGAAGCAGGCCCTGCGATGGGGCATGGCAGCAGAGCAACGGGAAGAGAAGGAGGGGAAGCCTGGAGGACTACACTTTCCAGAATGCATTGCCTAGCCTACCTAGCAGCAGCGTCACTTCCAGTTCCTCATAGAAATGCGGGAAAAAGAAGAAGCTGAATGAAGGCGGGAGGAAATGAGGGGGAGAAGACAGGGAGAAGTGAGTAGTACAATAATTAATTAATTAATACTTAAGAATTTCTTACGATCATAACGCAAACGGTTGGCCTCAAGGACCGTAACAGGACGTCAACTTCCGGGACCGCGGCAGCGATACGTAAAACCTCAAAAGTCCCATTACATACGAATCTCTTACGAATCCTTTTAATTTCCGTTTCATTTTTCTCATGCCTACTAAATACAGATGGAGAAAATAAGGTAGTTCTAATAATGTTTTTTCTGCATGACATACCATGTACTGTTAAGAGGGTAAACGCCAGTTTCTTTTGTGAGTTTCAATCATTATCTTATTCTGTTAATAAAACTATTTCTACCTAATGTTTGAGTTTCAAGTTTTTAATGAAGTGTCCCTTATTTTTGTGAAAAATCCGTTAATGTCCCTTATTTTTTATATCAAAAAATGGCAACCCTACTCACAGTAGTCAAACATGGGCTCTCCATGGATGGCCATAGACAGGACCCTAAAACATTTATAATCTTGTGAGGCCCTAGAGCATAAGTGCCACACTCAAGGCCCATGGGCCAAATCTGGCCCACCATGTCCTTCTATGTGGCCTTCCTCCAGTTGCCAGACGACAACTCGTGGATCCCTCATCATTGGACATCATGACTAGAGCTGATAGTGCTAACGAACAGAAATTTGGGGGTCTTGCCTTGAAGGCAGACCAGTTAGACTCACCAAAGAGGGTCTAAAATGGCCTGGTGAGGAAGGAAGCCAACCAATCAATCCCCTTTCCCCTAAATTTCCCAATAAAGACCTCACCAGGTTGAAGAAAAGGCCACTGAGTTTTATTCATCCAGCTGGAAATGAGGTACTAACCGCGATCCTTCGGCCATGCTAGTACAAAGCATACATGTAATACATACGTTTTTATACTTTTTCCAAAACAGAACAGTTTTCAAACTGCCCGCTTGCCTCAATTGGGTGTGGGTCTAAGCCAATTGGGAGCAAGGGGGGGGGGAATGGATGGAATAATGAGTCAGGGTTTTGAAGATTAAGATGTGTTAATGAAGTTTCATTGATAAGGAAGAAATCCTAAATCTGGTGATGTTTGGCTATCTTTGTGTGGTGATGAAAAATTAATGACATTTTCTGGCAGTAGCATGCACTTCTGATGGTTTTTCTTTGTTTAGTAAATGTGTGAGAGATTGTGGGATTTTCCATGTGAGGCTAAACAGACAGGGCTCTTCCTGGGTCACAGAGGAATCCCTGATCAATTAATAGATGTATTAATGAAGTTTTGAGATTATAGCATGTCTGATTGGCAAGGGAAGACCCCTTGCAGTCCTGCAATCTTACCACCTATTGTTTGGGTCCTTGGAATAAATGGTTTTCATGGTTTTTTTTTGGGTCATGGGCCTGGCCGTCTGTCATTTCCTAAGTGGCGTGTTCTATTTGTAGGATCTTCCTTAAGTAAATATGTGTAGCAGTTTGGCTATGTCCTGGGTTTGAGTCTTGTGAAACGACCCTCCATGTTATACAAAGGATGTGGCCAGGTGGCTTTTTTCCTGTTTTGAAATAACCAT
>JARBWK010001306.1:0-19912 GCA_030556195.1 Anolis apletophallus | reverse complement strand
GGCCTCATGCTGGAACATTGTTGGCAGACCACAGCATCTGATTTGTAAAGAAAGGGGCTTTTAAAAATACAAGAGCAGCCCAAAAGTTCCTCTTAAAATGAAAATAATTACCAATAGAAACCTAAGCCTCATCTACCAACCCCAGTTGGGCCCAATGATTGTTATAATTATTCAACTGTGGGATAGGAGCCCCCCCATGGCACAATGGGTTAACTGGCAGGAATGCTGATCGAATCCGGGGAGAGGGGTGAGTTCCCATCTGTCAGCTCCAGCTTCCCATACAGGGGCATGAGAGAAGCCTCCCACAGGATGGTAAAACATCCGGGCGTGCCCTGGGTAACATACTTGCAGACAGCCAATTCTCTCACACCAGAAGCGACTTGAAGTGGGGAAGTTTCTCAAGTCACTCCTGACACGGAAAAAAACCCTGTGTGATATGGCAGCCAAAAACATCAATGTGATTCTAGGCAGCATCAATAGGAGTGTAGTGTTCAGATCAAGGGAAATAATCGTCCCACTCTAATACACTTTGATCAGACCTCACCTGAAATGCTGTGACCAGTTCCAGGCATCATACTTCAAAAAGGATGTTGACAAAGTGGAAAGTGTCCAGATAATTTAATTTTAGGTCCATTAGGGGCGTAGATGTTACGTAGTAAAATATTTTTATTTTCCCATTCGATCAAGACCCCTACAAATCTTCCTTCATTATCTTTGAATGCTAGCTGACTTTTCAAACTCTCCTTTACATATGTAACTACCCCCTCTTCTTTTGAACAATCTGCTGAATAGTATACTTTACCCAATCTTTTTTGAGCCAAGTATCATACATCTCTACTTCTAATGTGTGTTTCCTTTAACGTAATTACATCCCCCTTTTTTGAATAGAGATAATTAAAGACTCTTTTCCTTTTTGGGGGATATTAATACCATTCAGATTGTTTGATAAACAATTAATCTCTATAATAGAACCTTCTTGGTTCTTTTTTTTCTGAGCTCTTGTCTGCATTCCCCACCTTTCTTGAGGGAACTAAAAAAATGTATTGAGAAGGAAAGTTATGATGAATTATTGGTGTTAGGAGATTTTAACAGAGTGATAGATAAGACATTACATAGATCCTCAAAGAGCAAAGGTGATAAAAAAACTGTGAACAACTCCCCAAAGAAGGGAAAGAAATTTTAGATGATTTAGAGGCTGCTTTTGGATAGCTGGAGAGAACAAAATCCAGGGGCCAAAGATTTTACCTATTTTTCCAATAGGTTTAAATCATGGTCCAGATTAGACATGCTATGGTCCACTAAAAATATGTTGACAAAAATGAATAATATTAAGATAACACCTCAACTCTTCTCTGACCATAACTTTCTGGAATTTAAAATAGGACAGAGGAGACCAGTAACATCATGGAAACTTAAAGAAGAACTGCTGAAAAATGTTCTTCTTAAGGCATAAAAAAAGTCTTGAAAGAATACTTCCAGTTTAATGCAAACAAAGGTACTAGCGATGATATAGTTTGGGAGGCTAGCAAGGTGGTGATTAGAGACCATTTCATTCAACAAGACCGAATAAGAAAGAAAATAAAACAAAAAATGGAAACAGAACTCCTCAATAAAATTAAAGAAATGGAATTGAAATTACAAAAGGACCCACAAGAAAAAAACACGGAGATTTAAATTGGATACCTTACTTAAACAAAAAAAATTGGATATAGAAAAAATGGAAAAAAATTTAAAATTTGTTAAACAACAACATTTTCAACATGCCAATAAACCTGGAAGATGGCTAGCAGCGAAAATAGGGGGGGGGACCACATAACACAAGTAATAAATAAAGGGAAGGTGTTAAATAATGACAAACAGATAATAGAAGAATTTTATAAATTCTACTAGCTGTACCCGTGCACGCGTTGCTGTGCCATGTCTCTCTCTCTGTATCTCTCTCTCTTTCTCTATCTCTCTCACTCTGTATCTCTCTCTCTATTTCTCTCTCTCTCTCTCTCTCTATCTCTCTCTCTCTCTCTCTGTATCTCTCTCTCTATCTCTCTCTCTCTCTCTCTCTGTATCTCTCTCTCTCTCTCTCTCTCTGTCTCTATTTCTCTATCTCTCTCACTCTGTCTCTCTCACTCTGTACCTCTCTCTATTTCTCTCTATCTCTCTCTTTCTCTCTCTGTCTCTCTCTGTCTCTCTCTGTCTCTCTCTGTATCTGTCTCTCTCTATTTCTCTATTTCTCTATCTCTCTCACTCTGTCTCTCTCAATCTGTATCTCTCTCTATTTCTCTCTCTCTCTCTCTATTTCTCTATCTCTCTCACTCTGTCTCTCTCAATCTGTATCTCTCTCTCTTCTCTCTCTCTCTCTCTCTCTCTTTCTCTCTCACTCTGTATCTCTCTCTCTATCTCTCTCACTCTATCTCTCTCTCTGTATCTCTCTATTTCTCTCTCTCTCTATTTCTCTATCTCTCTCACTCTGTCTCTCTCACTCTGTACCTCTCTCTCTCTATTTCTCTCTATCTCTCTCTGTATCTCTCTCTCTTTCTCTCTCTATCTCTCTCTGTATCTCTCTCTCTTTCTCTCTCTCTGTCTCTCTCACTCTGTATCTCTCTCTTTCTCTCTCTCACTCTCTATTTCTCTCTATCTCTCTCTGTATCTCTGTCTCTTTCTCTCTCTGTCTCTCTTTCTCTCTCTCTCTATTTCTCTATCTCTCTCACTCTGTCTCTCTCTATTTCTCTCTATCTCTCTCTCTCTTCTCTCACTCTGTCTCTCTCTCTTTCTCTCTCTCACTCTCTCTCTCTGTCTCTCTCTCTTCTCTCACTGTCTCTCTCTGTATCTCTCTTTCTCTCTCTGTATCTCTCTCTCTTTCTCTCACTCTCTCTCTCTCTCTTTCTCTCACTCTCTCTGTATCTCTCTCTCACACTCTCTCACTCTGTCTCTCTCTCTCTCTGTATCTCTCTCTCTCTCTCACTCTGTCTCTCTGTATCTCTCTTTCTCTCACTCTGTCTCTCTCTCTCTCTGTATCTCTCTCTTTCTCTCTCTCACTCTCTCTCTCTCTGTATCTCTCTCTCACTCTCTCACTCTGTCCGCAGGAGGAGGAGGGGCCGAGAAGGTAAGCTGAGGAGGAGGGGGGGCGTGGGAGGAGGTGGGAGGGGCTGGGGAGGGGGGAGGCGTGTCCCCTCCTCCTGCCACGCCCCGCCGCTCTTTCTAACCGGGCGGCGAGGGCGGGGGAGGTGGGAGGGGCTTGGGAGGAGGGGGGGGGTGTCCCCGCCTCCTGCCACGCCCGCCGCTATTCCTGACCGGGAGGAATATGTTGGTTTGCGGCCATGGAAAGGAGTGAGGGTGTGTTCTGATTGTTTTGTATAGAGATGGTGGGAAGGGATCGAGTTTGTGTTGCGGGTAGGCTTTTCTTGCGGCGTGCGGTAGTGTGTAGAAGTAGTTGGAATCTGGGTGATGCGGTGTGGGTGTAATGTACATGGAGGGGGTAATGTTAGTTTGGTTTTGTGTTGTTTTGGGGTCGTGTGGCTGATTCGCGGGCATTGTTTTTTAAAATTTTGGTAGTGCGCATGCGTGTAGCTGTATTTGGGTGGAAAGGATGTTGGGAGTTGTAGTTTAGAATGGGTGGAGAGAAGATGGCGTTGGTTCCGCGAGTGAGGGATTTTAAATGTAAAAGGTAAGGAAAGTTTGTGGGTTTTTCTTGTTGTTATGGGGTGTTTGAAAGGGTGAGGGTGTGTTCTGTTTGTCTTCGTAAGGGAGGGTGGGAAGGGAGCTCAGTAGAGTTACGCACAGTATGTTATTGCGGCGTGGGCGTTTGTGGGATGGGGTCGTAGCGCTTTTGGCGGCCATGTGCATGGAAGGGGGTAGATTGGTGGGCCCGTGTGTGTGCTTCTGTTGTGTATTGATTGAGGGTAGGGAGGTGTGCTGCCGGCAGGCTTTGATAGCGGTATGTGGTTCTGTGGCGAAGTCTCAGGAATCGGGCCGCCGCAGTTTGTCTCCGTTGTGTGAACGTTCCAAACGGTAGTGCTGCCAGCGGAGAGGCCGGGTGGATTTTGGCGGTCATTTTTGGGGTTCGCTTTGGGGGTGTTGCGAGGCACGCACGGTCGGTTTTTTTGGCGTTGTCTGTAGCGAGGGTAATGGTGCAGTCTGTTGTCAAGTTTGGTGTTTCTGCGAGCCATAGTTTCTTTGTCTATATACGACATTAAACGGACTTTACAAATTTATATATATAGATAAAGGACTCTATGCAAGTGATAATATTAAGAAAGAAAAGGTGCAGAAATTTATTAGTGACCAAGGATTGTCAAAAATTACGGAACAACAGAGAAAGGAATTAAACAAACCTATTGATAAAGGTGAGGTAAGGGAAACAATAAGCAAACTTAAAAGAAATAAAGCACCTGGTCCTGATGGATTAAATGCCCTCTATTACAAGATCTTTGAGGAAGAATTAACACCATTCCTTGTACAAGTCATGAATGGTATTTTAAATAAAGATATCAAGCCACCTGAAACTTGGCCAGCCACGAATATTATAGTAATACACAAAGAGGGAACAAATAGAGCTGTAGTTAAAAACTACAGATCTATCTCGTTATTAAATATAGATTATAAAATCTTTTCAAGCATTCTAGCCGAAAGATTGAAAAATTTCCTATCCCAATGGATAAAAACAGACCAAACTGGTTGTTTTTACCAGGAAGACACTTAAAAGACAATGTAAGAGTGGTAGTAGACGCATTGGAATACTACAGAGACAAAATCCAAAAGAAAGTGGCCTTAGTTTTTATCGACGTGGAGAAAGCGTTCGATAGAGTCAATAGGGACTTTATCAACATGTTATTAAAAGAAATGGACTTTGGATTTCATTTTACCAGTGCAGTCGACGCACTATACTCACATCAAACAGCCAATATCCTGGTAAATGGAACAAGTACAGAAAAAATTAGAATACATAAAGGTACACGTCAAGGGTATCCGTTGTTGCCACTCCTCTTTATTTAAGTCTTGGAGATCCTTCTAGAGAACTTAAGGGGAAATCAGGAGTTAATTGGATTAAGAACCAAGATTGGAGAATTCAAAGTAAGGGCGTCTGCGGATGACCTGGTCTGTTTCGTAGAGGACCCAAATGGAAATCTAGAGAAGGGGCTAAAAACTATAGAGGAATATGGGTCGGTGATGGGCTTTAAAATAAATAAAGATAAGACAAAAATTTTGACAATTTTTTTTGACCAAACAGAGAAAGAAGTTTTGAAAAAGAAATCCGGGATCACAATAGCCTCAAAAGTAAAATATTTAGGGATGATCCTAATGGCCAGAAATATAGACCTAGTAAAGAACAACTATGATGCTAAATGGGGAGAAATAAGAAAAGATCTAAATAAATGGAAACACCTAAATTTGTCATTGTTGGGCCGAATATCAATAATTACAATGAATGTGCTACCTAAAATGTTATTTCTTTTCCAAAGCCTACCAATCCAAAACTCAGAGAAATACTTTAAAAATTGGAACAAAGATCTAAGAATTTTTATTTGGAAAGGTAAAAAAGCAAGAATAAATTGGATAAATATGATTGATAAAAAGCAAAGAGGAGGTTTTGGGGTACCGGACCTCAAACTGTACTACGAAGCTTGTGCCCTAGAGTGGATAATAGAGTGGACTAAGTTAGACAATAAAAAACTTCTTTCCCTGGAAGGTCATGAATTAAGAGTAGGGTGGCATAGGTACCTATGGTACAATAAAGCAGAGATTAAACACAAATTCAACGACCACCTTATCAGAAGATCCTTACTAAAAGTATGGTTAAGATACAAAGAAAGACTCTTCACAAAAACTCCGGGTTGGCTTTCACCACAAGAAGCCTTCTATAGAAGAGAATATGGGAAATCCGACTGGGTGAGGTATGACACACTTGAAAAATACAGACAAGGGTTTAATCTTGAAAGATATGATTGAAGTGAGGGAATTAGATGCTACAATGAATTGGTTACAATATTTCCAAATTAATGAGATTTACAGAGAAGATAAAATCAAGGGGTTCAATATAACAAATAATTTTTGGCAAGAATTGATTAAAAAAAGGAGAACAAAAGGATATCAGTACGCTGACGACACTCAGCTCATTCTGAGGATGGAGGGCAGACCTGGATCCGTCCCCGATAATTTCTAACGCTGCCTCGAGGCCGTTACTGGATGGCTGCGAGCCAGTAGGTTGAGGGTGAATCCGGCGAAGACGGAGATCTTGTGGCTAGGTCGCCCGAGTGATAGGGATGTTCAGCTCCCGACCCTGGACGGTGTGGCGTTATGCCCATCACCTTCTGTAAAGGGTCACAAGAAAGGCCCAACACCCCACGCCTGGAACCGCTCAGGCCACGCAACCGAAGCATCGCTACCCAGAGAGGACATAACAACTCCAGGGAATTCCCGATTGGCAACCCTGGCCCCTTTAGGACAAGAACTTTCTGGGCTCGAAGGATTAGAATCCCCACCGGCCCTTTCATGGCACAGCCACGCCCAATACGACCCTTCCGGTCTGCAATCAAGGACAGGCCATCCCAACGTCCCTTTTCGGGGACGTGCCGCAAACTCAGCGCTCCGGCTCCAACCATCAGCACCAGAGCGCCTCCGCCTGCCCCATCCCAGTAATTGGCGGGCAGAGGAGGGCAAGGTCCAGCAACTCACCCTCCACCAAACAGAGCCGCAGCTCCTCTTCGACCTGGCTGCGCCCATCACCTGCCACGCCCGTCAACAAACACCGGCCACACCCTGGTCCTCACTTCTGCTCCTTAATGCGAGGTCGATCTGTAATAAGCTGGCCACCCTGCGAGATTTTATCGCAGAACAGGACGCAGATGTTACATGCATCACAGAGACATGGACCCAGGACGGTGACTGTGTCCTCCTCCAGGAGATAGCCCCCCCTGGCTTCCAAGCCTTCCATCGACCAAGATCTATAGGTCGGGGTGGGGGAGTAGGACTGGTCGTAAGGGACGCTGTTGCCACTTCTGTCCTCCAAACACCGGAGATGACCGGCATAGAATGCCTGGGAGCAACCCTTGGAGTGGAAGGAAAGACGGGGATCCTGGTGGTTTACTGGCCCCCGGGGGCCATAAAGAGGCCACATCTGCCTTACAGGACCTGATTGCTGACTGGGCCCTGAGGTTCCCCCGGTTTCTCATACTGGGGGACTTCAACATCCACCCAGACGCAGTCCCTCCCACCCCCAATGCACGAGAATTCCTCATGCACATGGACGCCCTCGACCTCTCCAGGACAGATACCGGCCCCACTCACCAAGCGGGCCATGCGCTGGACCTGATATTCAGCCAGGGTCTCGCTACAAATCATCGTGATACCAGGACAGTGCCTTGGTCGGACCACCTGATTGTGAGGGCAGACATCAACATCCCCCTCACGGCAAGATCGGAGCCAAGGTCTGTACTAGCCCGTCAAAAGAGCGCGATGACCCCGAGGGCATTCGCCGCAGCGCTGGAACCCCTGGAGGTCCCCGGTGGATCACTATCAGATCTAGTCGCCAGATGGAATACTGTTCTCTCAAGGGCCATTGACCAGATAGCTCCTAGGCGCCCCCTCCGCCCCAGGAAAACCCGCTCTCCATGGTTTACAACGCACCTAAAGCAGATAAAACACCGGAGGAAGCAACTTGAGAGCACCTGGCGACGAAAGCCTAGTGAAGAAACCAGAGCAGCCTACAGAGAACAACATAGGCTATACGAACATGAGATCAAAAGGCCAAAAGATCCTATAACGCCCCCAGATCTCAGCCGCGGGTTCCCATACGGCACAGATCTTTAAGGTAGTCCGGAGTCTCCTCACGTCCCCACAGAGTGAATCCAACAACTCGGCGATAACTGCAGATGACCTCCAGGAGTACTTCCTCGGAAAAATCGCGGCACTTCGGCTTGACCTGCCGCTGCTTCACGAGGTGGGGGACACGAAGTCTCAGCATCCCACCCGGACAGATGAACACCGTCTCTCAGAATTCAGCCCACTAACAAAGGAGGAGGTGAGAAGGCTGGTGACCGGGGCAAGAGCGACGACCTGCCCAACGGACCCTTGCCCATCACACCTAATTAAGTCCAGTATTGACTTCATGTCGGGTGCTCTGAGGGACCTGGTGAATCTCTCCCTAGAGACAGGCACGTTTCCGAACTCTCTGAAAGAGGCCAGAGTCAGCCCCCTCTTGAAAAAGACGAACCTTGACCCCGATGACCCAGCAAGCTACCGCCCGGTCGCCAACCTACCCTTTCTGGGTAAGCTCTTAGAGCGAGCGGTAGAAAGCCAATTACGGGACTTCCTAGATCGTTCCGGGGGCCTAGACCCGTCCCAGTCGGGTTTCCGCGCAGGTCACGGAGTGGAATCCGTCCTCGTAGCGATCACAGACGACATCCGCCGTCAACTGGACCAGGGAGGCTCGGCAGTCCTAGTCCTTCTGGACCTAACCGCGGCTTTTGACACCGTTGATCACGACTTGCTCCTCGATCGCCTGGCTGCCTCTGGGATCCAAGACAAGGCTCTGACCTGGCTGGAATCGTTCTGCGAGGCCGCTCGCAGCGGGTCGAATGGCAAGGTCAAGTCTCTAGGAAAAGCGAATTGGAATGCGGAGTCCCCCAGGGCGCCATCCTATCCCCCACCCTCTTCAACATCTACGTCCAGCCTCTGGCTAGCATTGCCAGGAGCTATGGGTTCTCCTGCTACCAATATGCGGACGATACACAGCTGCTCCTGAAGCTTGACCCAGGGTCATCGTCGGTGCCAGACAGTTTCAGCCAAGGATTGGGAGCGGTGACGAGCTGGCTCAGAGCTCATAGACTCAAAATCACCCGGCCAAAACGGAGATCCTCTGGCCTGGCCGACCCGCCCCTCACCCATCACTGCCACCCTTTGAGGGCGAGCCCTTATCCCCGGCTCCGGCAGTGACAAGCCTGGGCGTGATCCTGCACGAAAAACTAACGATGGAGGCCCAGATCCAGGCGGCAGCAAAAGGCGCCTTTTTCCATCTCCGTAGGGCCCGACGGCTGGCCCCTACCTACCATCTGAGGCGCTGAGAACCGTGGTACATGCCACCGTTGTCTCGCGTCTTGATTACTGCAACGCCCTATATGTGGGCCTCCCCTCTCTACAACCAAGAGGCTGAAACTCATCCACAACGCAGCGGCCAGACTCATCTCTGGGTCACCAGTGAGGGGACCACATTTCTCCTATTTTAAAAGATCTCCACTGGCTGCCCCTAGAGTTCAGAGTGCTCCACAAACTTCTGGTGCTCACCTTTAAAGCTCGGCACAACATCGGGCCAGCCTACCTGAGTGACCGGCTGGCGGTCCAACGCAGCATGAGGCCAGCACGTGCCATAAATGGCGATCGCATGACCATCCCTGGGGTGCGAGAGGCTCGGCTGATGGAAACCCAGCGGAGAGCCTTTTCCGTGGCGGCCCCCAGGATCTGGAACTCACTGCCACCTGCCCTCAGAGCCACTCTGTCCCTAACTAGATTCCGGTCAGACTTAAAGACCTGGCTCTTCCGCCTAGCGTTTGGGGCCTGATCGGTACCTCTGAATGTCTGAGCCTTTCCTCAGACATGTATCTGTTTTAAATTGCTGTATATTGTTGTTTTAGGGTTTTTAAATGATGTAAGTCGCCCGGAGCACCACGGGTGGAGGGCGACTCACAAATATTAAAGTATTATTATTATTATTATTAAAGAGCCTGGGGGTCCACTTGGACTCCCAGCTGACCATGGAGACCCAGGTCTCCGCGGTCAGCAAGTCTGCCTTTTTCCATCTCAGACAGGCAAGGCAGCTGGCCCCCTATCTATCCCAGGACGACCTGGCCACAGTGATCCAAGCCACGGTCATCTCGAGGCTGAATTACTGTAACACGCTCTACGTTGGCCTTCCTCTGTCGGTGACGCGGAAGCTCAGGCTGGTGCAGAACACTACCGCCCGGCTCCTGTCTGGTACGCCAGCAGGTTCCCACATAACACCTACTTTGCAGGATCTGCACTGGCTACCAATTGAGCACCGGATCACCTTCAAAGTGTTGGTATGCAGGTCCGCCTGGGCTTGGATGGAGTGACTACGTAAACAGTTCTAAACACCCTATGCCCAGGGGATGCGGATTGCCTTCCTGTGAGGGAGAGGGCCCCAAAGACTTGACAGAACCAAGCTTCATGGAACAAGCAACTGAGTTTATTGAACACAAGACACAAAACTGGAAGTGTCTGGTTCCAAAAACCTTCACAACTGTTCACAGGCTCGAAGAATCCTGAGCCGTCTTACTGGGTTTTCTTCTTTGGTCTGTGTGGGGTAGATGGTAAATGTCTCTCCTTCCCTCTCTCTGGTCAGCCGCCATGGGTGGTGGACAGACCCCAGCCGCTGAACTCCTTTAAATTGAAGGTCGAACGTCCTTCCTCTGCTGAGTCCAGGGCTGGTTGAAGGCGGTATTTTTCATTAAAAGGAGGTGACAGGCCGGAGCTGACAACTCCGTGGCTCAGTCACACGTCCCTGGTAGTCACTGAGGTAAAAAGCGATTTCCCCCTTTATACCCTTTCGCTTAGGGAGAAACCCTGAGGAGAAAAAATTGGCGGGAAAATCTAGGGTGCTGATTGGAGGGAAAGGTCTGAGGTAAATTTAGGCGGGAAAGTCTAAGGAGATGAATCCCTCCCACCCAGAATAAAACAATAACCCCAGCCAAAACTGTCAAAAGCCCCAGAAACAAAAATGGAGGCTTGACAATCCTGTAAACACACAAGATGCAATCACACACCCCCAATGCTAACAGGCCAAACTTTGCGCAGGCCGCAACCATTGGTTCTTACCTTTAAAGCCTTGCACGGCCTGGGGCCAGCGTATCTGAGGGACCGTCTCTTCCCATATTGCCCTACGAGATCACTACGCTCAGAGGATACTAATCTTTTGGCCGTCCCCTCTGCAAAAGTGGCTAGGTTGACAGCTACTCGCCGAAGGGCATTCTCAGTGATTGCACCTACACTTTGGAATGCCCTTCCCGCGGAAACGTGCGCCATCCACGACCTGCTCCCCTTCAGGCGGGCGAGTAAGACCTATTTATTCCAGCGAGCTTTCGACGTGTAGGTGTAATGCTCCGGAAAGGGGGTCCGATAAACCAAACTCACTCCAAGCAGGTTGGAAGATAGATCATTTATTGGCTCCTTGCTCCAGGCTGAACAAAGATAGACTAAAGAAAAGCCCGCGCAAACATCTCTCAAGACTCCCTCCCCGGCCCGCCCCCCACTGGGTCCCTCCTTCCAAGGCTTGACCAGATGGCCAGTCCACATATCAAAGGCCAGGAAGGTATCTGGCAGATCAAAGGGGATGAGCCCGGTGGTTTCCCGCCCGGCAGCGTCCATATCAAAGTGGGTGTGGGATCCCACCATAATAGGCACCGGTGCACTTTCCTCGGCGGACCACTTCCGGTCGGACACAGCCTTTTTCAATAAGCTCACATGGAACACAGGGTGGACCTTGCGCCAGGTGTGCGGCAGGTCCAGCTTGACCGCCACGGGGTTAATCACTTCCAGCACACTGAGGGGCCCTACAAATTTGTTCGCAAACTTGCGAGACGGCTGAGTCGACTTCAGGTTCTTGGTGGAGAGGAACACGCGGTCTCCCACCGCGTACGTTGGCTGGGGGCCCCTCTTCTTGTCAGCGTACAGCTTGTAGGAGTCCCGAGCCTGCCGCAGCGCCACCTTGATAGCCGGCCAAGCCGCCGCAACCTTGGCTCCCCAATCGGTAACCGGAGTCGCCGGGCGGCCGCTGGGGCCACCGCAGGGAAGGGCGGAAAGTCGCGGCCGGCCACAATGCTGAAGGGCGAGGCCCCCGTCGAAGCGTGCTCGGCGTTGTTGTAGCTGTATTCTGCCACGTCTAGCAGCTCGGCCCAGTTGTCTTGCTGGTAGGTCGAGTAACAGCGGAGGTACTGCTGTAGGGTGCGTTGAACCCGCTCCGTGGCGCCGTCCGTCTCCGGATGGAACGCCGTGCTCAGGGCCCGCCGGGATCCCAACCCTGCCAGGAACGCCTTCCAAAACTTGGACGTAAATTGAGGTCCTCTGTCACTCACCACACGCCGGGGGCAGCCGTGGAGCCGGAAGACGTGGTGGGCGAAGAGGCGAGCCAACTCCGGGGCCGTGGGCAGCCGGCGGAGCGGGACGAAGTGAGCCTGTTTTGAGAACAGGTCCACCACCGTCCATATGGTGGTATATCCGCTGCTGGGCGGCAGGTCGACGACGAAGTCCATTGCTATTTCGCTCCAAGGTTCGGCCGGGTCGGCTACCGGTTGCAGCAGCCCCGTCGGCCGGCCCGTCTTGGGCTTGTTTCGTGCGCACACTTCGCATTCCGCTATGTAGTCGCTAGTGTCCTTTCTCATGGCCGGCCACCAGAATTGTCGTGCCAAAAGCTTTAGAGTTTTAGTAAGGCCGAAGTGGCCGGACAATGTGGAATCGTGGGCTTGAGCTAGGACCGGGGCCCTCTGGCTCTGGGGAACATATAGCTTGTCTTTGTAGTACCATATGCCTTTAGCCTCGGTTAAGTCCTCACGGTGCTCTTTAAGCCAGGCGTCTGCTCCATAAGCTGCTGCTAGGTCTGCCAACAGTTCTGGGGTCCCAGGTACCGTGGGTTTTGGGGCCTTATCCGCTGCCCGGGTGCGAGCCACCAGGCCCAACTGATGTTTTGAGAACACGGTCCCCACTTCTTCCGGCGCCGAGTAGTCAGCCTCGGGCATTCTGGAAAGCGTGTCGGCCAACACGTTTTTCGGGCCCGGCAGGTACTTGAGCTGGAAATTGAAGCGGCTGAAGAACTGCGCCCATCTCAGCTGCTTGGCGTTGAGTCTCTGGGGGGTTTGGAGTGCCTGCAAGTTCTTGTGGTCCGTCCACACTTCGAAAGGCAGGGCGGTGCCTTCCAAGAAGTGCCTCCAGTGGCTCAGCGCTGCCCGCACGGCAAAGGACTCCTTCTCCCACACATGCCACCGCTTCTCCGGCGGTGTGAATTTCTTGGACAGGTATGCGCAGGGGTCGCAGGGTCCGTCATCGTCTCGCTGCAGGAGAATTGCCCCATAGGCCGCCTCCGAAGCGGCGCACTGCACAGTGAATGGCTTGTCGGGCTGGGGATGTCTCAGCAACGGCTGACTGGTGAAGCTCCGCTTGAGGCTGTCAAAGGCCTCCTGGCACTGCGGAGTCCAGTTGAGCTTCGCCCGGGTGACTTAGCTTTCTTGGTTTCCCCAGGCCCTTGGTTTTTAACAGTTCGGTTAAGGGGAGCGCTATTTTAGCAAAGTTCTGGATGAACTGTCTATAAAAGTTGGCGAACCCCAAAAGCCTTGTAGTTGCCGCCGGGTTCGCGGTGCCTCCCATGCGAGCACATCTCTCACCTTACTTGGGTCCATGGCCAGGCCTCGCGTGGAGATGCGGTACCCTAGATAGTCCAGTTCCTGCCGGTGGAACTCGCACTTGGACAGCTTGACAAAGAGCTGATTATCTCGCAGCCGCCGCAGCACCTCTCGGGTCATCTCGACGTGCTCCGCCTCTGATTTGGAATAAATTAATACGTCATCCAGGTACACTAGAACTCCCTTGTAGAGTAAGTCCCTGAAGATCTCGTTGATGAATTGTTGGAAAATCCGGGGTGCGCCCTTAAGTCCGAATGGCGTGACCCGGAATTGGTACTGGCCCAGATGGCAGTTGAATGCGGTCTTCCAGCAGTCCTCGTCCCTCACACGGATTCGGTAGAACGCCTCCCGGATGTCCAGTTTGGTGAAGATCTGCAAGTCTCTTAATGCCTTTCTTTCGGGTTCAGACAGGGCGTACAGTTTCGGGCTGGGCAACTTGGCGCCTTTTTCAATTTCAATTGCGCAATCGGACTTCCGGTGGGGGGCAGCTGCCTCACTAATCCTGGGGACATCAAGCACCTGGTACACCCGCTATCTATCATAGCTGTAGTCTCTATGGGTTGGCGGGCCTCGGGGCCCCACACCTGAATGTCCAGCTTGTATGTGCCGCACCCAGGGGGATCTGACTCACCGCCCGAAGGGGTCTGGATCTGCCGTCGGGCGTCTACAGCAGATCGTTGTCGTTTCCCGCCATCCACTCGGAGTCGCTCTCCTCCTCCTCCAGCTCTGGCTCCTCAGCTTCTCGTAGGGGCCTGGGTGCCCGCGCCGTCTCCGCTGCCGCTGCTGCCTTGCCTCGGCCAGGGGTTTTGGCCGGTGTTGCCGGTTTGACCTCCGGCGCCCGCTCCGCCTTGGGCGAGGGACTTTGCGGCATTCCGCTGCTCGGTGACCTTCTCGCCCGCACGAGAAGCAGGCTCCTCTCTTCCCTCTCTGGCTCTCCCGGCTGGTTGACCGGGGCCTGGGTGAGGGTCACTGGGCTGGTCCCGACCGCCCCGGTGGGCCTGTCCCCATCCCGCGGGGCCTCCCGCCATCTCGATGGCGCCTGGGCATCTGCTCCATATCGCACTCCACTCTCCCCGCTAAGGTTATCCAATCCTCCAGGGTCTCGGGGTTTCCCCGGTGCATTGCCCATTCTAGAATGTCCTGTCTTAGGCCTGCCTTGAAGCACTCGAGTATAGTGGACTCGGACCAGCCCCGGATCTTCCCCGCTAGGGCCTCGGAAGCTCAGGGGCGTATTCGAGACGGTTCTCTGGCCTTGATAAATCCTCCTCAATTGGGCCTTGGCCTTCTCCCCGGCTAACGGGTCCCCAAAGCGGGCTCGCAGGGCCTCCAACAGGGTGTCTAACCGCCTCAGTTGCGGCGCTCGAGTGTCTGTTAACTGTATCAGCCAATCGGCCGCGGCCTCCTTTAGGTTGGCCCCCACAGCCCGCACCTTGGCCGCTTCTGAGGGAATGTGTCCCCATAGTCCACCATGTAATTCTGGACGTTGGTGACAAAGTATGACAGTTGGCGGGGGTCCCCGTCGAACTTTACCTTTAGGTCCCTCCGAGATCCCGTCATCTCTTGGCTCTGGTCCCCCAAGCCCAGGTGGGGGGTAGAGGCGTCCCTTCTGGGCCGGAGGAGCTCCTCCGAGAACCTCACCGAGGCCTTCCTGGCTGTCCCACTCCTCGACTCCGGCCTCTTCCTGCGAAGACGGGCTCGGGGTCTCCCAAGGCCTCTCCTCCGGCCTACTCATCAGTAGGTCCAGTTGCGCCTGCATCTTCTGCATCGCTTCCGACATCTGGAACATCTGCACCTCCATCCGCAACATCTCGGTGCTGGGTGCTTTCACCTTGCGACGAACCGCGTCCTTCGGCGGCCGGATCTGGTCAAGGTTTTCCTCACCGTCCATCCCGGTCACCACCACCTGTGGTTCTCCACCGGACGCTCCGGCTTCGATCTCCTCCTCGTTCCCATCCTCCTCCTCCTCCAGCTCCTCGTCAGGGATTTTCGGAGGCTGTTCTTCGAGGGGCTTCCTTCGGCTTGAGACATCTCTGCGAAGTTGGTTACGGTCGGAGGGTTTTCACGGCCGTAGAAGTTGGTGAGTCTATCTTTATGTAATGCTCCGGAAAGGGGGGGTCCGATAAACCAAACTCACTCCAAGCAGGTTGGAAGATAGATCATTTATTGGCTCCTTGCTCCAGGCTGAACAAAGATAGACTAAAGAAAAGCCCGCGCAAACATCTCTCAAGACTCCCTCCCGGCCCGCCCCCACTGGGTCCCTCCTTCCAAGGCTTGACCAGATGGCCAATCCACATATCAAAGGCCAGGAAGGTATCTGGCAGATCAAAGGGGATGAGCCCGGTGGTTTCCCGCCCGGCAGCGTCCATATCAATTGGCGCGATCGGCAGGTCCGTTATGGCATTAAACGAACCAACCGGAGCTGACAGTAGGTCTCGTCGGTGTGCACCCCGTCCTGTTGTTTAATTGCCTCCTGTTGTGTTGTTCCCAAATCAGGTTGTTTTAATTGTTGCCGCATGCTGTGATGTTTTATTGATGTTTTATGCTATGTTTTAATCCGTGTTGTTGTTTTTTTACTGTGTTGCTTGGTGTTGTGAGCCACCCCGAGCCTGCCGGGAGTGGCGGCATAGAAGCCGAATAAATAATAATATCTTTACGAAAAGTTACTAGAATGGAAGACAGAGGAGGAGGCAATCAAAGTATGCATGATTAAATGGGCCCAAGATTTAGGGCATACTATCCCTCTAAAATCATGGGAAATATTATGGAAGAAACACCTTAACTTCACATATGCATACGATCTAAAAGAAAGCAGTCTAAAAATTTTCCATAGGTGGTACCTCACCCTGGATAAAATCGCCAAGTTTAATTTTTAAAAAACTATAGCAAAAAATGCTGGAAATGTAAAAAGGAAGTTGGCTTTTTTATACACATGTGGTGGGAATGCAAAAAGGTAAAGGAGTATTGGAGATCCTTACACAAGGAAACCCAAGAGGCTCTGGAAATTAAATTTCAACTAAAACTTGTTTACCTCTTATTAGGGCTATGTGACTTTGAATTGGATGAAAATACTGAGAAATTATTTGTGTATTGCATTTCAGCAGCCAGGATGGTCTTAGCCAAGAAATGGAAAGAGGAAGATATCCCAAAGCTGGAAGATTGGAAATTGAAGTTGTCGGACATTATGAATATGGATCGCTTAACTAAGGCTTTGAATCCAGATTTAAGATCTAAATGTACAGACTGGTCTTTGATTATAAACTATTTCAAGAAGAACAATGTAGAATGGACAATTGTATGAATGATAGAAATTACAATCAAGAAGATAATAAGAGTTCAGTAACAACTAAATTTATAGATAATGATGTAAGGGGAGGGAAGGGGGAAGGAAGTACATAGACAGATTGTTTTAGTATGTTGTGGTAATGTTTGTAAAGTGTAATTTGTGTTGTATGTGATATTTCTTTTAATTATTGAAAACCAATAAAACATTTTAACTCAAAAAAAGAAGAGAAAGTGTCAGAGAAAGGCGAGCAAAATGCTCAAAGGTCTGAAACCAAATCCTATAGTTGTCAAAAACGCAAGCCCCACCCCAGAAATTTATAGTTCAACAAGGACACCTAAACAAAATAAGATGCTTTTTTCCCACGTTTCTGCAAGGTCTCTGCGATCCCCATGATGGTCCAGCAGCAGCAGCAGCAAACTTCTCAAGGGCTTGTTATACGTATACACAAACACACACACATATCAGTTGATATGCACTGATTCATATCACAGCATGTCCAGATGAGATCTGCAAAGGTGAATCTCCTGAAAAGGCAAAAGTTCCTCAACTTTTTAATAGGATGTATTCTTCTTTACAGCTTCAGCCTACATTGCATCCCTTTGTCCATATTATATCTTTTATTCTCTGTCCTATCCCCTTTTCTCTCAATATATAACAAAAATATATTAAATTCTATGATTTCTGCCAGAGACAGCCATGGGATATTGTCTCCCACTTGACCCCAACAAGGAATTTCCTGGACACTTTAATTGGGCTAATCCTTTGGACAAAGGTGACTTAGGTCACACAGCTGTATAAAACCCACATTGATCTGGATTACATGGCAATGTGGACTCAGATAACCCAGTTCAAAGCAGATATTGTGGATTACCTGCCTTGATATTCTGGGCTATATAGCTGTGTGGAAGGGCCCAAAGACTCTGTGTGTGTGTGTGTGTGTGTGTGTGTGTGTGTGTGTGTGTGTGTGTGTGTGTGTGTTCAGACCAGCAGGTGGTCTCCGCTTTAGATATGGTATTGTTGGATAAGTTCTCACCCAACTGATTGCCTCAATCAGTTTGAGAGGTTGGTAGCCACAGAAACATGGACTCATCTGAATTCTCTTATTTCACATCCAAAAAGCTTGATTACAGGAGACCCTCACCCGTTTGTTTTACCCTTTTGTTGTACAGTAACGTTTCTATGAAATTCACTGGAAATTCCCCAGGATGGTACCCCATCTCGCCCCCACCCAGAGAAAATTATCATATACCTCACACCAGGGCCGTAGCCAGGATTTTGATTCGGGGGGCTGAGTTTGTTCGGGGGCTGAGACTGGGTGGAAGAGGGTCTACCCTAGCAAACCTTTTGAATTGTTATCCCAATAACCTCATTAATGTGGGATATAATGAGCATGGTGATCAGATCATGATATGAATAAACATAACAGTTTAAATAATGTACCAGTAAGGCCTTTTTCGCGGACCACCCTGAGAATTGCGGGGGGGGGGTGAAGCCCCCTTAGCCCCCCCCCTGGCTACATGCCTGCCTCACACAGGAA
This sequence comes from Anolis apletophallus, assembly GCA_030556195.1. Classification (NCBI taxonomy): domain Eukaryota; kingdom Metazoa; phylum Chordata; class Lepidosauria; order Squamata; family Anolidae; genus Anolis; species Anolis apletophallus. The sequence continues at coordinate 1,692 of JARBWK010001306.1, read as the reverse complement.
CTGAGAAGATTGGGAGAGGGACACATAATGAATTTGTGTCAGAGCCGTTTGGCCTCCTTTGTCTGTTTTATCTGATTTGGTCTGGGCTAGACTGGGAATAATTCCTTCTCCAGGTCTCTATTTTGGGCCCCTTTGGAGAGACCTATTGACTTGGTCACCTTAAGTTAAGTCTAGTTTTGTCCGACTCTGGGTGGTGGGGCTCATCTCCATTTCTAAGCCGAAGAGCCGGCGTTGTGTAGACACCTCAAGGTCATGTGGCTGGCATGACTGCATGGAGCGCCCGTTACCTTCCCACCGAAATGGTACCTATTGATCTACCCACATTTGCATGTTTTAGAACTGCTAGGTTGGCAGAAGCTGGGGCTAACACTGGAAGCCCACCCCGTTCTTTGGATTCTAACCGCTGAACTTTTGGTCAGCGAGTTCAGCAGCTCAGCAGTTTAACTCACTGCACCCTTTGGTCACCTTGAAGCACCCTATTATTTAACAAGCCTAACGCTATTGTTCACACTGGAGCTGAAGATATGGGGACCCATCCCAGACAATTATCATCAGACACAACCCATTCCTTCTTGATTGCACCCCTCTCCTGGACAGATCAATAAACAGATGACACTTCAAATACTCCAATGACAGTTTATCAAATTTCCTGCCACTATGATAAAGGACAAGAGAAAAGGAAAGTGGTGGGATCTGTGCAAAATATATCCATTCAAGGACAGGGTCGAATAACCTTGCATTGCAACTAAAGTCTATATAAGTGAAGTACTGTCCTTTGTTTTTCTCCTTTGATCGTACTCTAACTTTACTGTGAGCATTAAACTACGTAATTCTTATCTGCACATGTGCTGAATGTTAAATGAAGTCACAACACTATTAAATATCCCTTGTATTCTCCAATAAAGTGTTCCTCTCTTGTCTTCATCAAAAAGCAGGACTACTTGTTCTTGACGTGGGGAAGTGGCCCTTTGATCAAAACTTTAGAAGTTGGTCAGAGTGTCTACCCACAACCCACATATCTGTGAAATATCTGGTTAGTATTTTTAGATCTATGTGTCGTGGGTAGGATTTAGGGGACGGAGTGTTTAATTTTCAATTACCTTTTAACTTTATTTTAATTTTAACTATATTTTAATGTTTGTTTCCGTGACACAAAGGTTTATGTGATTCGTATGTATATATGTGTCTCATTTTAAACACTATTATTTCATGCCATGTAAAGTCATTGTTACCTGCCTTGAGACAAAAATAAAGTCCATTATTAAATAGCCCAAAGACATTACAAATGTAAATCAAAGCAAGGATTGTTGTTGTTGTTATTGTATGTCTTCCAGTCACTTCTGACTTATGGCAGTCCTAAATCAGAGGAATCACCTTGGCCAATTACTGCCGAACTCTCAGGCCCCTTCTATAAATTGCTATATAATCCAATTATCAAACCAGATAATGCACATTATCAGACATAGCAGAGCACCTGATGAACCAACACAGCATATTATTGGAGAAAACAGAAATGCTGGACCACTCTAACAATGACCATGTCCAGACGACACAGAGAAGCCATTGAAATCCACAAGCATGTGGACAATTTCAACAGAAGGGAGGAATGCATGCACATGAACTAAATCTGGCTACCAGTATTTCAAAACTCTAAAATCTGGACAGTAAATAAAGAGCAACACTAAGAAAAAC
>JARBWK010001305.1:0-19913 GCA_030556195.1 Anolis apletophallus | reverse complement strand
ATCAGGAAGAGACTTGGTCTGGTTATCCACTCAGAATATTAAATTGGGGTTGCCTTCGAAACTTAAGCCTCCAAAGTATATTAGTCCCTTTTCGGGTAGCTCAGGTGGTAAATAAAGTCTCTTATAGATTAATTCTGCCAAAAGGGATGAACAAGATTCACCACCATTTCCATTGTAGTTTGTTAAAAGCGATATGTAAGTCCCTTCCGCCAAAGGATTGAACAATATCTTCTTCCTGCAGGGGGAGGATGAGGTGGAGGAAGCCATTGTCGAGCTGGAGATCTTGCCTTGAGGAGGCTCAGACTCCCAGTCTGCCTTGACCTGCCTTGACGCCTGACCTGTAAATTCCCTGGGTTGATGTAATCCTTTAGGGAGCAGTGCCAGTCAGGACGGATGTGACGCAACCTCTTATGGACATTGGACACTGACTGGGAATATGCTGACTCAGCAGGGGGTATGATGTAATATCCTCTGGACCGTGGGATTGCTGAGTCAGCAGGACATGATGCAACCTTTCCTGGATATTGCAAGGAAAGGAGGGAGGGGACGGGGTATATAGGTGTGTTTGGGTGGCGGTTCACTGCTTTGGCTTTATGGGTGTTGTACCTGCAATAAATCTTGTTGGATTGAGAACCGCCACACGTGTAATCCCTACGGAGAATTGAGCGTCCTCACACTTGGTATAGGAGAAGTGGAACGAAGCCTTAAATGATAAACTAACAATGGAAATGAAGGTATGCAGGGAAACTAATAGATCGGATTTTTGAGGCATACTGGTCGGTCTTTATGAAATACATTTTTAGAGAGTGAAAATGGAATGCAATATAACCCTGTTGGTCAGGAATGTTGGATATGACATTCAATTAACGGTTGGTTTCGGCTGCCCGCCCTTCTGAGAAGCCGGCATGTCACGGATTTAGGAGGAAGGGGCGAGCCGAGAGGAGAGAGGCCCCCCGCGGCTGCGTCCTTTCTCCTAAAAGCCGTGACATGCCAGCTTCCTCAGAAGGGCGATTTCTTCGCCCTTCTGAGGCTTTGTCACGGCGGAGGAAGGGCGGAGGGAGCTCCCCTCGGCTCGCCCCTTCCTCCTGTGCCGTGACCCGGCTTCCTCAGAAGGGCGATTGCCAGCCCTTCTGCGAAGCCGTGTCACGGCTTTAGGAGGAAGGGGCGAGCCGAGGGAAGGCTCCCCTGCAGCTCCGTCCCTCTCCTAAAGCTGTGACATGTCGACTCCCTCAGAGCTGGGCCACGGCTGCTTCTCCCTTCTGTCGCCCCCTGTGGGCCAGGCCCTTGACCTCCCTGATAAACCACACAAGGGCAAGGGTACAACCGGTTTTATTGGTGATAGCAAGGCAAAGGTGAAAGGTTAAAGGCGTTGTTATAGGGCCTCTGGATAGTAGCTTTAACAGGGATTAGCAAAGGAGTAAACAGTCCCTGTAACAACCAGGAACAGAAGGGTTGCAGCGACCCGTTGCAATAGGCCGCTGGCAGGGCTGAAGCCGGATGCCAAAGGGAAAACTCAGGAGAAAGTATTTGGCCAATGCAAAGGCCGGGATGTGCTAGATGATCTCTGTGGGACTCAGCCGTGAAGAAGGCTGAGCTCATTAGAAAGAATACAAGGAAGTTCAGCAGGCAATTAGTCTTCCATGGGATCGTCCCAAGACTCCTCGATGAACTGAGCACGGCTCCAGTGCAGGCAGGGCAAAATGTCTCTGGAAGAAACCTCTGCCGATGGAGCAACCAGGGCAGCTCCCTGCAAGCACTAAAGGTTCGTAGATAAGATCCCAAGTGGAGGAATCTTGAAACTCAAACCGGGTGTAGGGAAGGTCTCAAGAGGAATTCTCGCCGTAGCAGGAGGCAGGGACAGCTGTAGCAACTCACTGCAGGTCCTGGAAGACTTCCCACCGAGGCAAGAAAGCTGTGCTTACTGTAGCAAGAGTCCATAACCTCGAAAGATTCTGCCAAGGCCAAAGGCAGGAGCAGTGTTAGCTTTGAGTCCCCGAACCTCGAGGATGCCTGACTGGGACACGGGAGCAGGTACGAGGTTTTAGTAGTGGGTCAACCGCAGGACCGCAGGCTTCCTCCTCCAGTTCCAACGGTCCTGAGTGAGTTGTAGGCACTGTCCAGCCGTAGATGACAGGATCTGGCACCGGCGGCAGAGGCAACCAGCTCGAGTTGGCTGGCTGGCATTCACTGGAGGGAAGGCCCAACGGACGTTCCTCAGTTCATCTTGAATGCGATTTTGGTAGAGACAAAGACTGAAGGGTACACTGAGCAATTATAACATTCTGAGAGTCGTCAGACGATCAAAACCTGATGGATGTTTAGCATGTTGACATGATCTCAGGCCTCTCTTGAATGCGGATTCATTACCGGCCCACCTGGCCCAAGGGAGGCACTCTCTCAGGCGCCTTCACTATCAGCCGCCGAGCAACCCGGCCTTTGGAGGCCCCTGTTAAGATTATCTTTCATAGGTTCACACAGGCCAAGCCCGAAGGCTTGCACACAGTTCCTGAGCAAGGGCAAGAAGCTGTTGCGGGATGTGTTTCGATTTCTAGGCTGGAACGTCGCAGCAGGCCCAGATGCTGTCTGAGGCTGCTGCCGCTAGGCCAAACGCTGCCTGAAGCTGCTGGAGTGTAACACACTTCTGAGAAGCCGATGTCACGGCTTTAGGAGGAAGGGGCGAGCCGAGGGGAGAGGCTCCCTGCAGCTCGTCCCTCCTCCTAAAGCCGTGACATGCCAGCTTCCCCAGAAGGGCAATCTGTAGCCACTCCTGCTTCTCCCCGTCACGCCTGCCGTCCGGGATCAAGCGGTGCGACGGGAGAAGCAGGAATGGCCACGGAGGACTGCCCTTCTTCCTCTGTAGCCACTCCTGCTTCTCCCGCTCGCGCCTGCCGCCAGGATCCGAGAAGTGCGAGCCGGGAGAAGCAGGAGGGGGCTACAGAGGAAACCGGCTGCCTTCTTCCTCTGTGGCCCCTCCTTCTCCCCCGTCGCCCTGCCGCCCGGGATCCGAGGGAGCGGTGCGGCGGGGGAAAGAGGAGGGGCTGGCCGTGAGCAGCAGCCCCGCCCCTCCCCGCCCGTGGCGGCCCGTCCCCGCCACTGATCTCCGGCCCCCAGGTGATCAGTGACACTTCTTCCGGCCCTTGGGTTGGAAGTTGAACAGCCCCATATAGTATACAATTGATTATTATTTGGTATTTTTAATCCATCCTGGCTTTGAGTCCTTTTCCAGACTCAACACATACATTCCCCATTTAATGTTTGTTTGCAGGATACCCCAGCTATCTCCTAATTGATCTGCAAACAGATACAGTTTCCTTTTCCTACACTCCTAGGAACTTGCTAATGGAAAATAAAACATCTTAAGCTACTAGAAGTCCAGAAAATAGGTATAAAAAGAGCACGAAAAGCCTTTCTCATCACTTCTTCTGACAGTCTTCAACATCCTTCTGACAGGCTTCTAAGGGTAAAGTATAGATGGCCTTTTGTCTAATGTTCTACATTATTTTAAATCTGCATGCTTCATTTCTTTTCTTCCTTTCTTTCCTTCCTTCCCTTTTCTTTCCTCCTTTCTTTCTTTCTTTCCTCCTTAGTTCCATTCTTCCTTCTTTCATTTCTTTTGATTTCTTTCTTCCCTTCCCCAACATTCCTTCTTCCTTCCATCCTTTTTCTGCCTTCCTTCCTTCCTTCCTTTCTTTTTGATTTACTTTTCTTCCCATCCCACCTTCATTCCTTCTCTTCCTTTCCTTTCCATCCTTCCTTTCTTCCTTTCTTCCTTCCCTCCTTTCTTCCTTTCTTTCTTTCTTCCTTCCTTCCTTCCTTCCTTCCTTCTTTCCTTCCTTCCTTCCCTTCCTTCCTTCCTTCCTTCCCTTCCCTTCCTTCCTTCATTCCTTCCATCCTTCCTTCCTTTCTTTCTCTCCTCCCTCCCTCCCTTCATTCCTTTCTTTTTTGATTTCTCTTCCCTTCCCCTTCATTCCTTTTCCTTCCTTCATTTCTTTTCTTTCTTGTTCCTTCTTTCCCTTTTTTCTATCTCTCTGTCCTTCTTTTCTTCTTTCTTTCTTTCCTCCCTTCCTTCATTTCTTTCCTTTCCTTCCATCCTTCCTTCCTACCTTCTTTCCCTTCCTTAGTTCCTTCTTCCTTAGTTCCTTCCTTTTCCTTCTTTCCTTATTTCTATCCTTCTGTCCTTCTTACTTTCTTTCCTCCTTTCTTTCTCTCCTCCTCCTTCCTTCTTCCCTTTCTTTCCTTCCCTTCCATCCTTCCTTCCTACCTTCTTTCCTCCTTAGTTCCTTCCCCCTCCCTCCTTCCCTCCCTTTTTCCCCTCCTTTCTTCCTTCCTTCTTCCCTCCCTCCCTTTTTTCTTTCCTCCTTTCTTTCTCCCCTCCCTTCATTTGTTTTCTTTCTTTCTTTCCTTTCTTTCATTATTTCCTTCCTTCTTCCCTTCCTTCTTTTCCTTTTCCTTCCATCCCTCTCTCCTTCCTTCTCTCCCTCCCTCCCTTCATCCTTCCTTCCCTCCCTGCCTTCAACCTTCCTTCCTTCTCTCCTTCCTTCCTTTCTCTTCTTCCTTCCTTCTGACAGCCTTCAACAGGTCCTTTTTCATTCCTTCTAGGGTAAGTTTTTGAATCCTGCATGCTTTTAACTTTAATGTGCATCTCTATCCATGTGATTTCCTTTTGAATGTAATATTAGGAGGTATTATTAATTGCTATTCATCCTATGCTGAACTTTTGTAAGCTTATAATTATTTCTGTTTATTTTTAGATACAGATGTAATATTAGGAGGAATTATTGTGCTATTCATCCTATGATGAACTTTTTGCAAGCTTATGATTATTTCTGATTATTTTTAGGTAGTGGAAATAAAAGCTGAAACATCAGAGGACAGTGGAGGAGGAGCCTCTTCAGTTTTGAAGGTGGCCAAAGCAGGCCCTTCAGGTGTTTGCAATACCCTGTTCTTGTGCTTTTAGAAGCACGTTACTGAAAGATAAAAATCACGGGGTGGGTTTGAAATGTCAAGTTCTCATACTTCACGGTGGTGGGTTTGAAATGTCATGTTCTCCATACTTTTAGTCTTGGAAAAAGGGATGTACAACTCCCAACAGGCAAAACAACAAAGCAGCCACCTCCTGTTGAGTTTGTGATTGACCTGAGTACTGTTTGGTGGTCAAGCTGGCTCTATAGTTAAAAGATCCCAAGAGTCATTTGTTTCAAAAAAAAAGCCTTAAACAAAATATGTTCAGGCACAACAATAGACAGTATTAGCAACATGTAAAACAAACAGTCTTACAGTTTAGTTCCATAAGAACAACATAAATCTTCCTTCCGTCTTCTTTCGACGTCTTCTGCAAAGTTGCTGGCTTCTTCAAATCAAAATTCCTCACCCCAGGTCAGTCTCTCAGCTGCCTTATTTTATACAGGAATAGCTGCAAAACACCTACAGCTGTGATTTTTACCAGCACCTTCTAGAGGCTTTCTGGCTTCAAGTAAGTTTGTAACAAACTTACTCCAAGTAGTTCCATTTAAACTTAATACATATTTTACATTATTCTTACATTTACATATAATTTTGCCCCTTACATTTTAATCTCAACAGGCTCCTTTCTAATTATATTGTACAAATGATAACTAAAAAAACATTTAAACACAACAGACTACATTTTTTATGCACTAACAGCAATTAACCCCATTTTTGCACATAACACTTTTTATGTTGCATGGCTGCTAAAGCTTTCGTTAATATATCAGCAACATTCTCTTTCAGACCTACAGTATTGTAGAACAATCATACCCTGTTTTAACAAATGCCTCACATTCTGATATTTTACTGCAATGTATTTCGTTTTGCTTTTCATGCTCTCATTCATGGCCAAAGCTATGCAGGTCTGTGAGTCTTCATTCACCACTATGGGTTTTTCAAACTTTAAACCCAGGGTCAATTAACAACTGCTGAATCAATTAACTCATTCCCTACTTCCCAAAGAGCAGCAAATTCTGATTCCGCTGTAGACACAACAGCCGAACTTTGTTTTCTGATCTCCAACAAATGGGTTTGTCCCCATACTTGACAAATAACCCGTCACTGATTTCCTGTCTCTCCTCATCAGCAAACGAACTGTCAACAAAACTTCCAGCTTCTCACTTTTCTAACAAAGGATAAACAAACTATAACTCACAGTTCCTTTTAAATACCCTAAGTCAAACCCTTTTGGTTGTAGGACAAGCCACGTTTCTACTTAAAATGCCAACTGCATAAGCAATGTCAGGCGTGTCAGTTTGCAATATGCAAAACACTACCTATCACTGAATGGTACAACTGTACATTAGGAAAACGTTTCTTCACATGTCTGACGTTAAAAAAATCTTCAATCATTGGAGTCTGTACTGGATTTGCATCTTCAGCCCAACTTTTTCAATCAACTGATGTATCTTCTTTTTCTGACTAAGAACACACCCTTGGTGGAATTCAACACTTCTACTCAAGAACTCTTTAACACTTCAAGATCTTTCAACTTAAAATACTCATTTAACTCCTTAAAAACTTTATTAAGGACGTCATCTGACTTAGCCACCAAACACAAGTCATCTACATAAATCAAAATAAAGACTTGTTTCTACTCAGCACACTTCTTGTATAGACACATGAATCAGCCACACTAGAAACACACCTAATTTCCAACAAAAGCTTCATTGATGCACAAATGCCAACATCTGGCTGACTGATCGTAAACTGTACAAGGCCTTTTTCTCTATACACATTGTTGTAGCTGACTTTACAACCTGAATTTTTGCAGGTTCTAAGTAAATCTCTTCATCAAGTTTAGCATTCAAATAAGCCGTCTCAAAATGTCTCATTTTGAAATCATACCGTTCTGCTAAGGCCACTAACATCCTCAATGACTCTGCCTTCGCAGTAGGAGAATGTTTCATCATACGACTCATGCATAACCTGTGAACAACCCTGTGCAACTAATCTTGCCTTGTATTTAAGAACCATCAGACAATACCTTTTTCTTGAATACCCAACGGGAACCAATTACTGGTTTCCCAGGGTCTGGACACAATCTCAAAAAACTCCTAAATCAACTAAAGAATTATACTCGTGTCCATAGCCTTTTTCCAGTGACCTCTTTCCACTGAATCACATTCAAAAACATCACTGTATGTTCAAGGCTCCAACATACACCTTGATCCTCTTCAGTCAATACACACTGTACCATGAACCTATCTGGTGGCACTCCTTTATTGAGCGTGACTTCTTCTCAGAACTAATTCAGGTTCCACTTCAACCTCAACACTTTCCTGTTGCTCACTGCAGCCATTTCTTCAGGTACAACACCAGACTCCTCAGACACTTCTTCAACTACTTCTGCTTTTATCCCACTACTGGGCCTAGCTGTTTTAGCTAACTCTGAACCCTGGGATACTGGTCTCTGATGAAATGGGAAGAATACTTCAGAATGTTGATGAATATCAACCCATCCCTGATGTTTCTCAAAATTCGCACTTCTTGAAATCAAAACCTTTCCATTTCCTGAATCAAAACGAAAACCTTTAGTTTTTTTTAGCATAATCCAAAAATCTTAGATTCCTCCACTTACGTTGATTCTTATTCCTACACTGTGATGGAATATGAACGTTGGCAAACATCCAAAATTATGAAAATACGAAAATAGGTTTCCCTTTTGAACAGCCAGAAAATATGTTGTTTCATTTACCACTGAACTCCATGATCTGTTAACAATGTGTACAGCCATATTTATAGCTTCCATATTTATAACTTTTCACTCATCTTTGCATCATGTAACATACAATTTTCATTGTTTTTAAAACCCATTTTCTTTCTGCCGCGCCATTGTCTTCCGGACAATATGGATTAAATGAGTTGATGTCGAATCCCAGTGGCAGTTAACCAGTTCTCTAACCACTTCACAGTGAACTCACCACCCCTGTCTGTCTGGAAACACCCCCACCTTGTGGTTAAAACTCCTTTCAACCATGTTAACCCATTCCTTTATTTTGTACCCAGCTTGGGACTTTTGTTTCAAAAATAACAATAAGTATAGCGGGTAAAATCATCCACTAGCACAAGAAAATAAGATGCATTTCCAAAACTCTTGCACATTGGACCGCCAGATCTATATGAACAAGCTCAAATGGCTTTGTTGTTTGCCTATTGCTTTGCTTTGGAATGGAACACCTTTTACTTTCTCCTTAGAACAGACAGCACAGTCAAATAATTATCACAGGGCTTAAGTTTTAAATTGATTTACTTTAGCAAGCTGTCTTATAGCTTTAAAGCTAACATGTCCCAACACTCTATGATAATAGTGAATACACTCATCATGAAGAGGTTTTTTTCAGTTCCTTGCACTTTAAACACTTTCTCTCCTTTAGGAAACTGGTACATTTGTTTACCAATCTGCCCGTAACACAATGCTTTCCTTTAAAGGACACTTCACATTCTTTGCCCTAAAGCACACTTCATACCCTTCAGCACATAGGCTGAAATGCTAATTAAACAAAAATCTAATTTCTGAATTAACAAACCCTTTTAAGCATTCTATTTACCCAGGTACATAAACATCCCCCTGGATCTCACATTTAATTTTTGACCCATCTGCAAGAATAACACTTGTTACTTCAGCTTTTTCTGCATTTTTAAATAACTTTATATCATTTACACAATGCTCTGTACACCCAGAATCTAACAGCCCATATACTGTTCCGGACTGCTGGCGTTTCTACTTTGAGCCCCTTTTGCAGGAGAAGCTGTTTCTTTATGAACACATTTCTTTTCTCCTGCTCCATAAGCTGAACAAACAAAATTAAGTGAAAGCTCAGCTTCAGGAACATTCTGCATTGAAAACACAAAATTGTCCCCCACACATCCAAACTGGAAAGCAACACACATGCTTGGTGTGAGTTCGAAAAACTCATCTCTTTTCCTCCAGTTCCAACAGGCGGCGCATTGTATCAATATGCTTCATTACATCTTCTCCTTTATGAAGCTTTAAATTGTAAAGTTGCCCGGCTGAGGATTATCTTTGCACTGGCTGTTGAAGCACGATAAATATCTCTAAGCTTCTGCCAGGCCTCATGTGCCGTGAGAATTCCATGCACATATGCCAGCTGGGAGTTGTCCACACACAACAAGATTGTTGCTAGTGCTTTATCATTCGCCCTCTTCACAGCCGCTGTGGCGTCATCTGCTAAAGGCGACGATGTAACATCCCATAAATCTTCCCTGATAAGAACACTTTTCATCTTTACTGGCCCAAGTAGCATAATTGGAGGCTGTAAGACGCTCCAACGTCAGACCTCCCAGGGAAACGGATGATAATCTCATCTTCACAAGAATGTCTTTCTCTTTTGCAGCTCTTGTATACTGTCTGTGCCAAAAAACAACTAACAGAGAGTAAGGAAAGACTTGACCAGCTTCCAACAAAACAGGAACTCCTAACCATCCTCTGCTACCACCTGTTGAATTTCTGTATTGACCTGAGTACTGTTTTGGTCAATTAAGCTGGCTCTCTGTACTTAAAGATTCAAGAGTCATTTGTTTAAAAAATAAAGCTCTTTAAACAAAATATGTTCAGGCACAACAATATAGACAGTATTAGCAACATGTAAAACAAACAGTCTTACAGTTTAGTTCCATAAGAACAACATAAATCTTCCTTCCGTCTTCTTTTTTTTAGACATCTTCTGCAAAGTTGCTGGCTTCTTCTTCCAAATCAAAATTCCTCACCCCAGGTCAGTCTCTCAGCTGCCTTATTTTATACAGGAATAGCTGCAAAACACCTACAGCTGTGATTTTTACCAGCACCTTCTAGAGGCTCTGGCTAAGTAAGTTTGTAACAAACTTACTCCAAGTAATTATTTAAACTTAATACATATTTTTACATTATTCTTACATTTTACAATATAATTTGCCCACTTACATTTTTAATCTCAGCTTCAAGCAGTATCAAAGGGGTCATGTCATACTCTGATATGATGAATCATGCGGAACAACAGCTCTCCACACTGCGGGAAGAACATATAAAGGCCGAACAGGCATTGAAAAACAACTGTATACCGCTGTTAGCAACCTAAAAAGGTTGTCCACGAATTTGTCAATGTGCTAAGTGTCAGTGTGCTAATAAAGACCAAGACCATTACATGTGTTTCAATGGTAGCCCACAGGTGGGTGGCGGAAACCCCGTTCCAAAACGTAATCAGATAGACATAACTTGAGGGCAAGGGCTGTCAGATTATTAAACAAGGCTAAGAAAACCTGTTAGCCTCAGAAAAACGCCCTAGCCAGAGCCACCTCTGCACCACCCCTCACCACCTTCTCCACCACCTCCATCACCTTCTCCACCTCCTCCACCACCTTCTCCACCACCTTCTCCACCACCTTCTCCACCACCTTCTCACCACCTTCTCCACCTTCTCCACCCCCTCCACTCCAGCCTCCCTCCACCCGAGAATGTTTTTGCAGAAAGGGTTGGAAGGTGGGAGGAAAGACACCCGCTGGAATACGAACTTTATTACAGAAGCCTTTAGATTTGTCAACCTAGAAAACCTACAAAGCTATGCAGAGGTGATAACGGCTTTACAAGGGGCTATACAGCAAACCTTGGACAGTGTCAGGGAAACGATTAAGCCCCGACCATTGGGTTCAAATCAGACCAGAGGCCCCAGGGTTAGCAAGGCCTCTGTTTTCTATCAGAATACGTCTGCGTGAGTTTAATGCTGAACAGTTCTTAGGGCACATAAGTAGTTTCCTTCAAAGTAGCACTGAAATGGGTGTTGGGGAATATTCAGACTGGTTGTTACTATTGTTGAGCCCACGCATGGTGGTGGTCATTCGAGATCCTTAAATTCCGTACAGCACAAGCATTGCTAAGAAAAAGACAGCACCTGATTGATCCAAGTGCTTTTCATGACCAGTTATGTTTTATTAGCCTTGTGGGTGTTATGGGCTTCTCCAGACAACCCACCCACAGATGCCAAGCTGTTGAGGGGGCTGAGCAACTACACCAAGACCTGGGTTGGCTAGAGCAGAAAGAAGTAGCCCTAGTGATATCTCACTTGTAGAAGATCATTTACAAGTCAATATCTATGTTGCTCACTGGTTGGAGAAAAGTTGGAGCATTTTAAAACGCAGGAACAAAAAATACGCTCAATGTTATGTGTTGTTACTGTATGACAGCCATTATTATGGGGTCCTAAATGCAAAAAGTTTTTTGGGGCCAAAATCTGTGTATCTTCAGTATGAGTATATACTCACACCCATGACTGCATGCAGTGGTGCCGTATGTGTCACCAAACAGACTGTGTTCTTGATTTAGAAAACAATACAAAGATGCGGGGGCGTTGCAAGTTTCAATCTTGTTCCAGGGCCTGTCTAGAAAGACACGACAAACTGTTTTCAGAACAAAAAGTTAAATGTGAACCAAGAACGTTTTGTGATAAATGTGACCATTATTTCCCGTTGAATCATGATTTTGCAGATTGTCGAGGTAAACTATGCAATTTATTTATTTATTTATTTATTTATTTATTTGTTCCATCTTGTATTCCGCCCCTCCCTGCAGGCTCGGGGCGGATAACATCATGTACCTCGGGAGCAGGCATGTACATCCATGTCGCCATACAATAAAATGCAACATAAAACATACAATAAAACAAAAATACAATAGGGTCCCGAGATTAAAATTAAAATGTCTGTTGGGGGATTTCTCATAAAGGGAAGCGAAACATCTATGCTTCATGTAATCCCTTAAATATCCGACATCTCAACAAAGTATGTTTATTTCAACACCAAGATGCAGGTGTCCATATCCCCAATTATTGTTTCGCAATGGCTTTTGTGGGGAAACTGTAAAATGCTTTATGGAGACTGAGATGGAGGAAACAGCACCACCATGGCCCCCCCTGCTGGTAAGACCTGGAATTCAAAGGAGAGGGCTGCATTACTAAGTTTATTGAGACATTCGTGGCTGACGGGCATTTTTTCAAGCGCTACTTTTATAGCCCACAACTTGAAAGGTTACGATTCCTACTTCATCCTTCAAGAATTAATCAAACAAAGCTGGATGTGGATCTTATTGCCCAAGGTGGAAAACTGATCTCAGTTACAGTGAAAGGGGTTGGCATCAAATTCATTGATTCGCTTAGCCACCTTCCCATGGTATTAGCTAAACTCCCAAGGCTTTGGGTTTTGATGAAACAAAAGGGCCATTTCCCTCATTTTTCAACTCCCAGAAAACTGGGACTATGTGTGGAAGATGCCCAAAATGGAGGGTGCGGTGAAGCTAGTTCAAATCAACCGGCTGGACAGGGTGGACCCTCTCTTAAAGATCCCACCGCTGCCGCCAATATGTGACCACTCCACTTCTTGACCGCCTCAGACTGGACAATCTTTCTATGTCCACACTGCTGACCTCAATCCAAAAACCTCAAGTTACCTCAGCAACTTCACGTTTATTGGCAGGGTACTGTCTCACCCTTCACCATTTAACTGACTGGAGTTTTAAACTTCTCAGTGACCACTTGACCACGCTGCCACCATTTATCCGGCTGACCACTGACTTTGAGGGCCACCACCAATAAAAGAATCAGGAGAGGTGTTTTCCTTTTAAGATGCAAACAATTTATTTTGACACAAATAGGTACAATCTTGTTGGTTTCAAACTTCCTTAGAGGCACAACTTTTTTCTGTTACATAACACAATGGGGACCCATTATAGGGTTTCCACTAAACCTCTATAAACCCCTGCAACTTTAACTAGGGTCTCTATACCCTTTAACTGGACTGCTCACTAGCAGACCTTAAGACACACACTAACACTGGACCGTTCTCTTTCAGTCCTAGGACACTCTCAACTAGAACAACTCCTCCCCTCTCATTTGGCAGTTGGCTTCCCGGTCTTTTCCTACTGTAGAATTCAAACCTGAACATTCTACTAGCCTCTAGCCCTGGTTGCCATGGCGACAGCTCTTCTGAGCTTCTGCCATGCCTCCCTTCTGTTTCACCCACAGAAACAAACCATAGAACATTCAAAACAACATACATTTTAACACATGTCACACAACATTTACACACAAATAATCAACATCATTACATTACCTTCCTTCCTCGAAATTTTAATTCTCTCTGTCAGAGTGAATTAAAAATAATGCCAAGTAGCAAGACATTATATAATCTTATACATTTCACATAACCATTTATACTTACACAACTATATACAAACCATATCCATTCTGTAATCTGAATTTAAGTAACTCTCGATAAAGGAGTCAGCTACTACATTCGATTTGCCTTTCACATGCACTACCTTAAAATCGTAGTCTTGCAAGAGTAAACTCCATCTTAAGAGTTTGTTGTTAGTACCTTAACATTACTCAGCCATTTTAATGCGCATGATCCGTCTGCAAAACAAACTTCCTGCCCCACAGATATGGTCTCAGTTTTTGAATCGACCACACTATGGCGAGACATTCTTTCTCAATGGTAGAAAGACTACTTTCTCTCGCAATAGCTTTTTACTTAAAAACATTACAGGATTTTTCCCCATCCTCGTCAGCTTGACTTAAAACCGCTCCCAAACCTGTTTCTGATGCGTCGCGCGTTAATATAAATGGACGATCAAAATCTGGAGCTTTCAACACTGACTGTGATGTTATGGTCTGTTTTAACTTGTCCATTGACTCCTGACATTGTGGTGTCCACACTACAACATTTGGACATGCCTTCTTGGTTAAGCCTGTCAATGGAGTCGCCAATTCGCTAAAATTTGGGATAAACCTTCGATAATAACTGGCTAATCCCAAAAGGACCGAACCTGTTTTTTGGTTTTGGGTATCGGCCACTTGTGTCGCCTCCACTTTAGTAGGTTCTGGACCAATCATACCACTTCCCACCATGTGTCCTAGGTACTTGGACATTCGATTCCCTAAACGACATTGGGTGCTTTTACTGTTAACCCTGCTTCTTTCAGTCGAAACAGCACCTGGTCTAGATGTTGTAGGTGTTCTTCCAGGTATTGCTAAATACACCTATGTCGTCCATGTATGCCACACAGAAGTTACTCATACCCCCGAGTATCTGATCTACTAATCGTTGGAAAGTGGCTGGGCTGTTTTAAGTCCAAATGGTAAGACATTGAACTGATGTAACCCTTTATGGGTTCTAAAGGCCGTTTTCTCCCGGTCTCTGGGATCCATTGGTATCTGCCAAAAACCCTTGGTGAGATCTAGGCTACTGATGTAATTGGCTCTCCCCATTTTTTCTAACAGGTCGTCTAACCTTGGCATAGGGTATGTATCGGTTTGCGTCACCTCGTTTAACCGTCTATAATCAACACAAAACCTTAGTGTGTTGGCTGGTTTTTGAACTAACACGGCGGGTGATGCCCAAGGACTACTGGATGGTTCTAGAATCCCCATACATACATCTACTGATCTTTCAACATAAGGTTTAAGCGAGTTAACATGCACCAGTTTTCCAGTCCTGATTGTAATTCTTGTATCAAGTAGTTAACTCTGCTGGCACGCAACAACTGTCCATGGTCCTGTCCATTTCAATTGAAGTTTGTTGACTCTTTCCGGGATCAAATATAGTACTTTATCACCAACGTCGGGATCTCTCTCGGGCTGATTGATCATACCAGGTCTTCTGTTTCTGCTGTGCTGCTGCAAGGTTGTCTTGAGCGATAACTCTTGCCATCTCCATCGTCTCCCGTAAACTCTGTAGATACCGACTCACTGGAACTGGCTCTGCAACCGGAAGTCTCCCAGTGCTCTCACTAGATCAGCGGACCTCTCGCTCCTTCCAAAGAGTAACTCGAAAGGGCTGTATCCTGTACTGCCTTGTGGAGTCTCTGCATGCAAACAGGAGTTGCTGTAGTTTCTCATCCCAATCGGCTGGATGTTGTTGAGTGTACGCCTTGATCATTCTTACTAAGGTCTTATTTAGGTTTTCCACAAGACCATTAGTTTGTGGATGGTAAGACGATGTCAGATGTTTAATTCCACATCTCCAACAGTCTTTCCATCAGTCTTGGCGTAAACTGGGTTCCCAAATCCGAAATCAGTTCTTTGGGATATCCTGTTCTTCCCCATATAGACAACAAAGCGTTCGCTACTGTGGTTGTATCAATATTAGTCAACGCCACTGCTTCTGGGTACCTCGTGGCATAGTCCATCAAAGTAAGGATATACCGACATCCTCTCGACTTGCCTTTGGTAAAGGGTCCCACAATATCGATCCCCACACGATAAAATGGTTCTCCAATTAGTGGCATAGGAATTAGGGGGACCTTGGTCTTGTCTTTTCCTGTTCCGACACGCTGACATGTATCCACGATTGACAAAACTCTTTAATGTGCTGATACATGTTGGGCCCAAAGAAATTTCTGGTGATGCGCTGTGTGGTGCGTCGAATTCCCCATATGGGCACCTTGTGTGCTTGTGTGCCAAATTCATAAGTTGTTCCCTATAAGCTTGAGGGCACAACTATTTGTGTACAAGACTAGTTCCTCCTGGAGACTTTACACACATGGTCTCTCTATACAACACTCGTCTTTAACTACAAATCTTGAAGGATTTTCTTTTGATAAGACTTTCGTCTCATCCTGAGCCGCAGTAAATAAAGATCTCAGTGTTTCATCTGCCTTTTGCTCATTAGCAATATCCTCTTCTCCTGCTCCTGTTTTCACTAACTCTATTATATTTGAACTTGTCTCAGGATTTTCTTCAGGATAATATCAACTGGTAAACAAGAAACATCTTGCTGTTTAACTGGACCTTCAGTTAACTCATCATCTCTTGTTAAATACTTGATCTTCCATACAATATCATTCCCCAGCAGACAATCAAAAGGAATGTCCTCATATATTGCAAAATCCCCAAAATCCTTTCCAATTCTTATATTGGATTGGCAAGACACAACGTCGCACAACACTGCCCCTACTCTTTTAGTCTAAGCTGAGACACAGGTTTTCTGAATGCCTCTGGCACATGTTCAGGGCGAATCACACAGACCTCCGATCCGGTGTCTCTCCATCCTAATATTTTGTTTTGACCTACTGAAGTGGTTCAAAGTAGTCATCTCTATCTGTGTCCAACATAACAAAAAGGCATTGTTTTTCTAAGGGGATTATGTACTTGCATTGGTTCCGAAGAACTCTTTCCTTTATTAGACTCAAGCCCCTTCTCAAAACTCTTTTCTAATATTGGAGTTATACATAAGGAAGATTTTTCCTTGCTATGATCATATGTCCAAACTTGCTGCATGAAAAACACATTCTCTTAGCCATATCAAAGCTTGGACGATTTCCACTACTGAGGGAGTCATCTCTGAGGGAATTTTTCTCCTCAGGCCTTCTGTAACGAGCGTACTCTCCTGCAGCATTTTTAGCCTCTTGATACTGTGGCAACACTTTGTATGGTTTCTTGAAACAATGTTTCTCCACTGGTTTGTAGCCTTCAGCCTTACAAACTCCTTCTCTCAATGTCACCATCTTATCCACCATAAGAGCTGCTTGACTGGGTGTTTCAGGATTCCTTTCTTGAACTAACCATTTATACTCTGAGGGAACATTTTGATAAAACTGTTCCAGATCATCAGATCCTTAAGTTGCTGAAAACTGGTAATTTGAGCACCTTTTAACCAACTATCGAAATACTGGCTTTGCTTTGATGCTAGCTGACAGAAACTTTCGGTTTTCTCCTTTTCAAGGACCTGAACTTAACTCTGTAATGTTCTGGCGTCAACTGAAGCTTCTGTTGGACCTGGTGATTAAACTTCGGGTACACCTTGTGGTCCTGTTCTGCCCTATCGCTCTAAATCTCCAGCCACTGTCCGCAGATCGGTGGTCGTAAATATGTCATCCATCTCTCCTCTTCAATTTCAAAATCATAGCAACATCTTTCAAAAGAAACCAAAAATTTCTCCACACTATCCCCTTTTACATACTTCGGGAATCTCCTCAGGAGTTGGTCTATAGAACCTTCTGCCTGCACTCTTGAACTGGCCTGCCACGCTGATAGGCATACCTCTCTCAGACTCCAACCTGGCTATTTCTCTTTGCAACTCTCTCTCCTTTTCTCTCTCTTCTCTTTCCTTCTCTTCTCTTTCTCTTTGCATCTCTCTCTCCTTTTCTTCTCTTTCTCTTAGCATCTCTCTCCTTTTCTTTCTCTTCCATTTGCATCTCAAGTTTCATCAACTCAAGCCTAAACCGGTATTCTCCAGACATTTTACTTGACTCTGATTCTGAAATTTCAGAGTCTTCTCTTCCTGCAGAACCTCAGGCTGCCCTGCTTCCTCCAAAGCCCTTGTTTGTCTCCTGGTGGTCATTTTGCCGAACTTTTACCTCAGAACTTTAAACTAAACTATTAAAGTTCCTACTACCACACGACTTTGGTCAGTAAACTGAGAAATTAAACAAATTCCTCTGGTAGCCTTGCTTTCGCACTGGATCAGTTTTCTTACACGATCCCACCGCTCTGCCGCCAATATGCGGTGAAGCTAACTTCAAATCAACCGGCTGGACAGGGTGGACCCTCTCTTAAAGATCCCACCGCTGCCGCCAATATGTGACCACTCCACTTCTTGACCGGCCTCAGACTGGACAATCTTTCTATGTCCACACTGCTGACCTCCAATCCAGGAAAACCTCGAAGTTACCTCAGCAACTTCACGTTTATTGGCAGGGTACTGTCTCACCCCTTCACCATTTAACTGACTGGAGTTTTAAAACTTCTCAGTGACCACTTGACCACGCTGCCACCATTTATCCGGCTGACCACTGACTTTGAGGGCCACCACCAATAAAAGAATCAGGAGAGGTGTTTTCCTTTAAGATGCAAACAATTTATTTTGACACAAATGGGTACAATCTTGGTTGGTTTCAAACTTCCTTAGAGGCACAACTTTTTCTGTTACATAACACAATGGGGACCTATTATAGGGTTTCCACTAAACCTCTATAAACCCCTGCAACTTTAACTAGGGTCTCTATACCCTTTAACTGGACTGCTCACTAGCAGACCTTAAGACACACACTAACACTGGACCGTTCTCTTTCAGTCCTTAGGACACTCTCAACTAGAACATAACTCCTCCCCCTCTCATTTGGCAGTTGGCTTCCCGCTCTTTTCCAACTGTAGAATTCAAACCTGAACATTCTACTAGCCTCTAGCCCTGGTTGCCATGGCGACAGCTCTTCTAAGCTTCTGCCATGCCTCCCTTCTGTTTCACCCACAGAAACAAACCATAGAACATTCAAAACAACATACATTTTAACACATGTCACACAACATTTACACACAAATAATCAACATCATTACAGAGGGTTATGGTGTAGATCTGATGAAGCCTGCAGAAAAGACAGCTTTCTTATCTTGGTATGCTGAAAACAAAGACAAGGTTTTTGACATGCAAAAACAACTAACCTTTTACTGTCAACAAGATGTCAAAATTTTGCTAGAAGCTTGTACAAAAGTAGACTTGAAATCATAAATCTAACCAATATATACGGTCGAACAGACACTGGGGAGAAGGGATGGTTAGCCATAGACCCCTTACAGTATCCCACTTTGGCTAGCGTGTGCTTTGCAATGTTCAGGTTTATGTTTCTGAATGAAAAGGAAATAGCTATCCCACAGCCTGACAATTACCACAATCAGTGTAAGCGGTTCTCCGCACCGTCAATCCAATGGCTAGTATACCTTGAACATAAAGAAAACATTCAGGTCCAGCATGCCTTGAAAGGAGGAGAGGTCAAAGGTGAGAACTACTATTATTATTATTTATTTATTTCGATTTGATAAACCACCCTTCCCGAGGCTCAGGGCGGTTTACAGCATATAAAAACAACACATAAAACAGCATAAAAACAGCATATAAAAACAGCATATACAACACATAAAATTGAACGCATAGAATTACATCTTAACAGACACGCAAAATGGGAGGAGTTAGCCTAGTTTCTGTTTTTTAAATCAGTCAGCAAACTGTCTTTGTGAGAAGCAGATTAAGCAGACTATATTCAAATAAGGAATAAAACAGAAAATATATAAAGGAGAAAGAAAGGAGCACTGGTAAGTTCCTGGGGTAAATTTGTTGTTTAGATTCTAGTATTGTTTTAGCTGCTAGTAGGTCTTTGTTAGCAGCCCGCGCGCGCGCGATACAGCATAAACTTGTAACAAGTCGGAAAAGAAATATCCAAAGACTTGTAAAAAATTAAATTAAGTAAATTAAGACCACAACAAACAGTTAATCTACAAAAAAAACCATATTAATAAGAAATGGAGGTAGTCAGCCAGCAGTGGGAGGGGGGTTTCCCAGTGTTTTGCATCGAGTGTCACATGTATGACTATCTGCCTGCCGGGCAGAAGTCTTGGATGTGCGTTCGCTGCAGTGAGCTCCTGGCTCTCAGGAACGTGTTTCTTCCTTGAAGCCAAGGTAGCAGACCTGGAGAAGCACAGAGAGGAAGTGAGGCTGGAGGATAAGATCTCCAGAGATGCAATAGGAGCATCCCACTCCCGTGCCGAGCAGCCCTCCAGCTGCCTTTGAAAATGGGGTCTTGGACAGGGAGAACATCAGACTGATGAAGAGTGACCGGCTCCCTTAGTTGGGACCCCTTCCTCAGAGGCTGTGCCCATATCTTCTTGCACCGAAGAGACTTCTCGACGGGTGGTAGGAGGTGGGCTTCTTGTAGTGGGTGATTCGATTGTCCGAACATAGAAAGCTGGGTTTGTGATGGACGTGATGACCGCATGGTAAATTGCCTGCCGGGTGCAAGGTCGCGGACATTACGAGGCATCTAGATAGGCTGGTAGATAGTGCTGGGGTGGAGCCAGTGGCCGTGGTACACGTTGGTACCAATGACATTGGGAAGACTAGCGGATGGTCCTGGAAGCCAAATTTAG
>JARBWK010001304.1:0-19931 GCA_030556195.1 Anolis apletophallus | reverse complement strand
GGTAAGCATGGATACACATCAATTAAAGAAGCAGTACAAGATGTAAGTAATCGTTCAACACATAGTAATCGTTCTACACATAGTAATCGTTCAACACATGGTAATAGTTCAGCACATATTCATCGTTCAACACATAGTGGTACATTTAGATAGAGCTATACATGTAGATATCTAATGATGTGAGGAAAAGACGCCACAACCCAGGTATGAGCCTGGGAGTGCGAGGCGGACAAGCCGCGGCTTCTCAGGCGCCAAATGGCGAGAAAAGTTTTTTGTTTGGGAAGAGGTGAGACACTGTCGTGTGACGCTGTGTCCTGGGTCTACACTTCGGGTTGGGGGTCCAACCATACGAGGTAGGTACTCACTCTGAAGCAGGGAGGTCCGTGGGGTTGATCCGCGGAGTCCCGGAATTCAATTGGCATATGGCCGTAAAGTAAAAGTAAAGTCGCAAAGCTGCTGCAAACGGAAATCTCGTTGCATGAAATCACTGGGTTGCTGTAGGTTTTTCGGGCTGTATGGCCATGTTCTAGAAAAGATTTTGAATATAGCGACAGCTAAAGTGATGAACAAACCCGTTTCATTTTGTTTGGAGACTGGGTGTTATGTCCAGCAGCTGAATATAATAATAACAACAATAATAATAGCAGCAACAACTTCTCCCCATTGGATGACTTCAATGTAGTTAGTTTGGGCCTGGAAGAGCACAGAGTATTCCAGAAGTAGTACGGAGAAAGATCAGGGTCCTCAAATTGGAGCAGAGTAGCAACTGAACTCACAGTGGATATGGAGGTGAGGGCAGGAGGGGCAGAGCAGGTGGGGAAAGAGGCCGAGAGAGCCTAGCCTGGCTTCTCCCTCACATGGGCCCCATCTTGGAAAGAAGGCAGGATGTACGTGTAACCTATCCATCAGTCCCAAGGGGAGTGAACCCAAGAGGAAATGCCTCACCTGTCCTTCCTGCTTCTCGTCCTCTGCCCGACTCAGGAGGAAGCCTTCCGCCAGGGCCACCGCCTGGGAACAGGTCTCTGCCCCACACTCTCGGACCCATCTCCCCATCTCTGGGGGCAGGATGCTCAGGAACTGCTCCAGGATCACCAGGTCCAGCATCTCCGCCTTGGTGTGTTGCTCCGGCTTCAGCCACTGGCGGCAGAGAGAGTGGAGGCGACTGCAAACCTCTCTGGGCCCCTCGCCTTCTCGGAAGGAGCACTGCCTGAAGCGCTGGTGCTGTGCGTTGAAGATATAAAGGTCCCAGGATGCGGCACTGCTCCCAAGTCCTGCTTCAGGTCCAGGTGAGCTGGGTCTCTCCATGTTGGAACCACTGTTTGTCGAAGAAGCAAACTGGATCCGAGATGCTCTTCCTGGCTCGTCTTTCTATGGAAAGAATTCCCTCAACAGGCTCTGAATGGAAAAAGGGAAGACGGAAATTTAAGAGGTGTCCAAATAAAAGAAAGAGAAAAATAAAGTCAAGGCCTTTGCAGACGATGATTATTGAGAATCCAGTAGACCCCATAACAAATTGGCTAGATAAAGTAGGAGAATTTGGAAAGGTGGCGGGATTCAAAATAAATAAAGATAAAACACAGATATTTGTTAAAAATATATCAGAATAAAGAAACAGGTTCTACAGAAGAAATCCGGAATGAAACTATCAAATAAGGTAAAATATTTAGGAATAACTCTGACCTCCAAAAATTCACAATTATTTAAAAATAATTATACGGATAAGTGGAAGGATCTTTCTAAGGATTTAGCTAAATGGTCGAAAGTGAACATATCCTTTTTAGGAAGGATAGCATGGATTAAGATGAATATACTTCCAAAACTAATTTTTTTTATTTATTTATTTATTTATTTATTATTCGGGTTTCTATGCCGCCGACTCCCTGAGGCTCGCGGCGGCTCACAGGAACCGAAGGTACAACTACACACAAGCAATGCGATAAAACATCTAAGACAATTAAACAGTTAAAACAGCAAAATACAAAACCCCCAGGTACAGTTCAGAAATTAGACAGCGTGACACCTCAGGACAGCGGCTAAAGCGGAACATGGGCAGGACCTACTCACCGAAGGCCTGCTTAAACAAATAAGTTTTGGAGGCGCGTCTAAACGGGAGCAGGTCCTTTATAGCCCGCGTTCCAGCCGGGAGGGCATTCCACAGCGTAGGAGCTATAACGGAGAACGCCCTCCGCGAGTAGATGTCAGTTTAGCCGATTTCGCCGAGGGTATCTCTAACAAATTAGCATCCTCGGAGCGTAGTGATCTCGGGGACAGTGTGGGGTGAGTCGGTCCCTCAAATACGCTGGCCCCAGGCCATGCAAGGCCTTAAAGGTAAGAACCAACACCTTGAAGGAGATCCGGTGCTCGATTGGGAGCCAGTGCAGATCCTGCAAAACAGGTGTGATGTGGCGGCCTGCTGGGGTTCCAGACAGGAGCCGGGCGGCAGTGTTCTGCACCAACTTGAGCTTCCGGGTCGCCGACAAAGGAAGGCCAACGTAAAGCGCGTTACAGTAATCCAGCCTTGAGATGACCGTAGCTTGGATCACCGTGGCCAGGTCATTCCGGGAGATATAGGGGCCAGCCTCCGAGCCTGTCGCAGATGAAAAAAAGCAACCTTGCTGACTGCGGAGACCTGGGCCTCCATGGTCAGCTGGGAGTCCAGATGGACCCCCAGGCTCTTAACGGAAGGCGATGGGCATAGCGCCACACCGTCCAGGGTCGGAAGCTGGACATCTACACCACCCGAGCGGCCCGACCACAAGATCTCCGTCTTCGCGGATTCACCCTCAACCTACTGGCACGCAGCCATCCAGTAACGGCCTCGAGGCAGTGTTGGAAATTATCGGGGATGGATCCCGGCCTGTCCTCCATTCTCAGAATGAGCTGGGTGTCGTCAGCGTACTGGTGGCACTCCAGCCCATAACTCCGCACCAGCTTTGCAAGTGGCTGCATGTAGATGTTGAATAACAGAGGGGAGAGAATGGCCCCTTGCGGAACTCCACAAACTAATGAGGAGCCCTCGGAGACCACCTCGCCCCTCCTCACACGCTGAGACCGCTGGTGGAGGAAGGAGGTCAGCCATTTAAGAACTGTCCCCCTCACTCCAGCCATGGCCAGGCGGTGGATCAGTAGATTGTGGTCGACCGTGTCAAACGCTGCCGTGAGGTCCAATAACACGAGCAGCGCAGACCCGCCTTGGTCGAGCTGGCAGCGGAGTTGATCTGTGATGGAGACCAGGACCGTCTCCGTCCCGTGCCCCGAACGGAAGCCGGACTGGAAGGGGTCTAGCCATGTTGCATCATCTAAGAAGGACTGCAACTGCTCCATTACTGCCCTCTCAACTACCTTGCCCAGGTACGAGAGGTTCGACACTGGTCGGTAGTTGGAGGGAACCGCAGGATCTAGTGACGGTTTCTTCAGTAATGGAGCTACCACCGCCTCTTTAAAGCACTCTGGGAAGACTCCTTGCTCAAGGGAGCTATTTACGATGTTCAACAGAGGCCCACGTAACCCCTCCAGGCAGGATCTAACAAGCCAGGAGGGGCACGGGTCGAGGAGCAGGTGGTAGGCCTGGTTGCAGCCACAATCTTATCAACAGCATCTGCGTCCAGTGGCCGAAACCGGTCGAGGGTGGGCCCGGCGGAGGGCCACGGGGTCTCAAGTTCTCTTACTGTATCAATTGTGGCAGGAAGGTCCCGGCGGAGATTCAGAATCTTGTCTGTGAAATAGCTCTGGAAAGCACCGGCGGTAGGGGTCTGATCGCTGCTTTTTGGGACAGTAGGGACCGTCGTCAAAGACCGAATTACCTTAAACAATTGAGCTGGGGGTGAGCTAGCAGACGCTATCAAGGCAGAAAAGTACACATTTTTGGCTGCCTTGACAGCACGCTCATAAGTATCTTTAAATAGCTTATAAGCTGATACTGAGGCTCCGTCACGGAGGTTCCTCCACACGCGCTCTAGCCGTCTCCTCTCCCGCTTCATCGACCTGAGGTCCTCTGTATACCAGGGGGATCGATGTTTGCGGGGTCGGAGAGGCACCTAGGGGCAATCTTGTCGAGAGCTCTGGCTAACGAGGTGTTCCAGGCTTGAACCTGCTCGTCGACAGAGACGCTGATAGACTCCAGATCCCTCAGAGCATTCAGGAACCTTTCGGGTTCCATAAGTCTCTTCGGGCGAACCAAAATCTGTTCGGCGCCCTTGCATGGAGGGGCGGTGGCTCAACCCGGATCCTTAGGGCACAGTGGTCCGACCATGGAACCTCTATTACGGAGGCTAGGTCCACTTGGATTCCCGCGCTAAATACCAGGTCCAGGGGGTGCCCTGCCGCGGGCATGGGCGCCGTGTGGCAGAGGGAGAGGCCTAATGGCGCCATGGTCGAAATTAGGTCCGCGGCTGCAGATGGAACGGAGGCTGCATCGGCGTGACATTGAAGTCCCCAGAACAATAAGTCTAGGAAACCTCAATGCCCACTCCGACACAGCCTCCAGCAGCCGCGCCAGGCTCTCTGCCGGTGCGCTAGGCGCACGGTACACCAGCAAGATCGCCAGGCTCTCCTGGGACTCCCACACCAGGCCGGCACTTTCAAGCCCCGAGGTGGTGAGCGCAGGGATCGCCCTAAGGTGCAATCCATCACGGGAGAGTATTGCCACCCCCCCCCCGACCCCGTTCCTGTTCTGGTGCGTGGCAACGTAGTCAGGGGGAACCACTTCCTGGAGACAGGTGGTATCGCTCTCCTGGAGCCAGGTCTCCGTTATACAGAAAAGGTCCGCTTTGAGGTCTTCACAAAACTCCCTGATAGTGGAGGTCTTGTGCCGAATGGATCGGGCGTTAACCAGCACCAGAGTGGAAGGGGGGATAGCTGGATGTCTATCAACAGCGTGCTTAGGGATAGGACGCAGGTCAGAGCCGGGCCGAGTCCTTCTATGACTCAGTCCGGATCTCGCAGTTAATCTCGCATTTGGCCTGCGCCTACCGTACACACCCCTTCCCGAGATCACTGAAATACCTAGCGAACTTGGGTGGTAAAGGTCGGCAGGGGGTTTAACTTCCGGCACACCCCATGAAAAGGGGAAGCCAGTAAGGGACCCTGGCCATTCTTCACCGGTTCAGCTGGCAGTCCAATAGTCCCAGTCCTCCCGACATTTGAGGGACCAGAGTGGCGGGTGACGGGGTTTGGTCGCCACCAGGTAGTTCCTTCCCTCGGTTAGTCCTTGAGGGCGGCCTGTCCAGCTGTCTATTCTGGCCCTCACAGGAGCTCTTGGTGTCACTAGTAGAAGCCGAACTGGTGGCCGGATCTGGGGCGCTCCCCTTCCGGCTGAAGCCCACCCCCCAGAAGGTCCGTGATTGGAAGGACCTACTCTGGTGCTTTCTGGGCTTCCCTCTTCTGCGAGGGGTTGACCCAGACCACCGAATGGCGGTCTGTGGGAGCCCAGACGGTCCAGCCATGGTGGGGGGAGGGCCGGAGCGAGGGGGGGCAGAATTGGGCTCAGATGTGTCGGTGGTGGTGACGGTACTAGGTCCGGGGCTGCTGGCATTGATGGAAACTCCAATTTATGACACTTCCTATAGTAAAAAATGAAATGGGCTTTAAGATATGGATGAAAGATTTATCTAGGTTTGTCTGGGGTGGGAAGAAACCTCGGGTAAAGATGAAAACATTAGGAGATACTACTGGGGAAATACTTTTTTCATAGTATACTAGCTGAACCCGGCACGCGTTGCTGTGCCCTATTTAGGAGATGTGAGTACGTCTGGGTATGTAAGGTTTGGAAATGATGTGGCTATGTGTGTTGTGTGTGTAAATATGTATGTATGTGTGTGTATATATGTGTATGTTTGTGTGTTTGTGGTTTTATATGTGTATATATGTGTAGTTGGTTTTGTGTATGTATTGGTGTATATGTATATATGTCTATGTGTTTATGTGTTTGTGTGTTTTTATGTGTGTGTTTG
Source organism: Anolis apletophallus (assembly GCA_030556195.1). Lineage (NCBI taxonomy): Eukaryota > Metazoa > Chordata > Lepidosauria > Squamata > Anolidae > Anolis > Anolis apletophallus. The sequence continues at coordinate 13,980 of JARBWK010001304.1, read as the reverse complement.
TTTTTATATGTGTTTGTGTATTTGTGTATGTGTGTTTATATGTGTATGTGTGTGTTTTTTGTTTTTTGTGTGGCTGTAGATATTTATCTATGTATTTGTATATATGTGTGAGTGTATATGTGTATGTGTGTATATGTGTGTGTTTGTATGTGTGTGTATATGTGTATATATGTTGATGTGTATGTAGTATGTGTGTGTATATATGTGTGTTTGTGTGTATGGTGGTGTTGTTTTGTTTGGTTGTTTTATGGTTTTTGTTTTGTTTATGGTTGTTTATTAGTATGTGTTTTGTAATCTTGTCTGTGTCTTCCATGTCCTTCTTTTGTGTGTTCTTTTTCCTGCTGTCGTTCTTTGTGGGTGTGTGCCTGTTTGGAGGGTGTCGTTTGTAAGATGCTGTTTTAGGAGGAGGGTCTGGCGTTGGGACTACACTTCCCAGAAGGCTTTGCGCTGGCTTTTGGGAAGGAAGGGGCGTGGCTATGGGGCTACACTTCCCTGATGGCTCCGGGTCTCCTGTGTTCTCCGTGAGTCCCATGGCCAGGGCCACTTGCTGTAGCGACTGGCAGGCGTTGCTGCACCCGGATATTGCGGGCGATGGCCTTGGCTCCTTCTCCGCCACGTCCTCGGCCTGCCTCGGCGGCTCCCATCCGTTACCGGAGCCGGCTGGGCCCCGTGCCTCCTTGGCCTCCTCCCCGCGCCTCCTTGGCCTCCTCCGTCGTCTCTTCGGGAGTGGGCCGCGGCCCGGGTTCCTGAGGGGCTTTGTTGTCGGTGTGGATCGGGTTTCGGGAGCGGCTGGGAGGCGGTTAGGGTTCGGGAGTGTGGTAAGGTGTTTTTCTGCGGATGCGGGGTGGGAGGGAGAGTTGGAGGAGGAGGTGGGGCGTGGTTTTCTTGTTGCTGCCGCGTTTGTGATGTTTTGCGCATGCGTGGTAATGTAGTTTTTCGGTGGTGTTTTGGGGGTGTTGTTTTGTGTTTTGGGGTGTTTTTGTGGGTCGGCTATGGACCTTGTGGTATGGATTAGTGGCCTGTGGAGTTTCGTGTGTCTGGGACATGTAGTTTTTGCGTGCATTTGCCTCGTTGCACGACCACTCTCTTTTTATAGATATAGATATGTATATACTATGGCCGGAACTGTACAAATATCCAGGAATATACAAATAATTACTTCTACAATATATTGAATTCATTCCACTTTCTTGCAAGTTTGGTCCAATCCCATTGTTGGTGGAGCTCAGAATGCTCTTGGATTGTAGGCGAACTATAAATCCCAGCAACTACAACTCAGTCAATCCCCTCCCAACCCCACCAGTATTCCAATGTGGACGTATTGGGTGTTTGTGCCAAATGTGGTCCAGTGAATGAAAATACCTCCTGCCTCTCAGAGATTGACAGGACGATTCAGAACAAAATGACAGTTATGAAGCAGCAACAAAAATAATGTTCTGGTTGAGGGTCACCACCACATGAGGAAAGGTATTAAGGGGTCACGGCATGAGGAGGGTGAGAGACCCTGTCCTAGATTGTTCCTTCCTCAGAGTTAAATAATCCTTGTATTCCTGAAGAAGGCAAGGCCCAAGATGACCAGAGTGACCAGGGAGACCCCGGAGTGCTGCTCCCACCTCGCCAGGAGGAGTCTCTCCTCTGAACTGACCCTTGGCAGGAACCTTCCCAGGCTGGCCGTTAGCCCCGCCCCTTTCCTGCTGCCGCCTGGAGAGCTGTGTCGCTATGGCAACGCCTGGGCCTCAGGCCTAGTCCCTCCAGTCAGCCAAGGCTTCTCTCTCTCCCAACCTCCATCCACAGGCCTCAGACCCACGTGACGACCACTAGGCGTTTCGTGACAGCCCCCAATCCACGGCGAGTCCAGGCCTGGGCCCACTCCGGCCCTCCCTCCCTCTTCAGCCCTTTGGAGAAAGGAAGAAAGAAAGAAGGCCTGGGATGAAGACTCACCGGAAGGAGGAGAGGAAGGAGGAGGAGGGAGGGGCCAGAGGGGCCAACTCTTCTCTTCTGTCCCAGCCAGGCAAGGAAGGCGGAAGAGGCTGAGGGCGCCCTCTCACCTCCACAGGAGGAGAGGAAGGAGGAGAAGAGACAGGCTGCAAAGAGAGGAGGAGGAGGCCAAAGGGGCAAACTCTTCTCTTCTGTCCCAGGGGAGGGAAATGGTCTGCCCCAGGAGGCTGATGGGTCCAGAGTGAGAGGATTTGAAATGGTGGGCTGGCTGGAGAGAGAGAGAGAGATGTGTCAGCAGCCGATTGGCTGAGTGTGCCAGGGGCCAGGGTTCTGATTGGCTGCTGCCTCTGGCTGGCTGCTGAGGCCAAGAGTTCCAACTGCCGTTCTGCCCTTTGTGAGGAAACATGGCTGGCTGCCCAGTTCCCTTATTTATTTCTAATGGGAATTAAAATACAAGGAAGTTTTCAATCTGAAGTTGTGTCTGCCGCCATTATTTATGCATTTAAGTCGTATCCTTGATCAGACAGCGGCTGCTATGACACAAAAGGTAGTTGCTTCACATTCACAAAAGAGGGGCCTTGCCTCATCGCCCTCAAAGCCGTGTTCAATTTGCCTGAACACGTAACATTGAGCAACTACTCTGCCTTGATCCCACCACACCGGGAATAATACTGTGTCCAGTTCTGGGCAATGCAATTGGAGGGAGATGTCAACAGACTTGAATGTGTCCAGAGGAGGGGGCCTGAAAGGATCAAGGTCCTGGAGCACAAGCCCTATGAGGAACGGCTTAAAGAGCTGGGCATGTTTAGCCTGCAGGAGAAAAGGCTGAGATGAAATACAATAGCCGTGTATAAATATGTGAGAGAAGTCATAGGGAGGAGGGAGCACGCTTGTTCTGCTGCCCGGGAGACTAGGACGCAGAACAGTGGCTTCAAACTACAAGAAAGGCGATTCCATTTGAACATTGGGAAGAACTTCCCAACTGTGAGAGCTGTTCAGCAGTGGAACTCTCTGCCCTGGTGTGTGGAGGCTCCTTCTGTGGAAGGTTTTAAACAGAGGTTGGGTGACCATCTGTCGGGGGTGCTTTGAATGCAATTTTCCAGCTTCTTGGCAGAAAGCGGTTGGACTGGATGGCCCACGAGGTCTCTTCCAACTCTATGATTCTACAACTCCCAAATGTCAAGCTCTATTTTCCCCAAACTCCACCAGTGTTCACGTTTGGGCATATTGAGTATTGGTCCAGATCCATCCTTGTTGGAGTCCACAACTCCAAAATCCCAGAATACAACTCCAAAACTCAAGCTCCGTGCTCAGCAAACCCTTGGTCGTGGGAGTCCTGCGTGCCACATTTGATCCAATTCCATCCTTGGTGGAGTTTAGAAGGCTCTTTGATTGCAGGTGAACTATAAACCCAGGCAACTACAACTCCCAAATGGCAAAATCAATCACCCCTCCTCAACCCCACCAATATCGAAATGTGGGCACACAGCGTTCCCTCACTTATCACGGTGGTTCTGTTCCAGCAATAAGTGAAAATCCACAAAGTAGGGATGCCATATTAATTTTAATATTTATACATTATTTATACAATATTTTATATATTACTAGCCATCCCCTGCTATGCGTTGCTGTGGCCCAGTCTGTGTATATATATTTGTGTGTGTGAATATATATATTTGTGTGTGTGTGTGCTTTTGGCATGCGTTGTAATGTATGTTTTAGTTTTTTGGCTTCTTAAGTCTCTTCTGCTGTGTTTTTCAGTGTTTTTATGAGTGATGGTCACTCGTTGGCCTGAGAGGTGTCTTGTGTCCAAATTTGGTGTCAATTCGTCCAGTGGTTTTTGAGTTATGTTCCTCCCACAAACTAACATTGCATTTTTATGTATATAGATGTTCTTACCTGGGCTTCCTTTCCCGCCTCCCGGCCCATCCCGAGGGCGCCTGCCTGCCTCCCTGGCCTCCGCAGACCCCGGCAGACCCTCTGGAGCCACACAGGCAGCAGCAGGCCAGGAAGGCAGGCCTCCCACGCCGCGCCTAAGGCTGCCGCACTTCTCGGGTCCCTGGCCTCCACTGGACATAAAATATTTTACATTCATATTTTCAAAAATGAAAATACCCTGCGAAACAGCTGGGTCCGTAACTGGTCCAAATGAAGCGAACCGCAAAGTAGCGCCAGGAACACTGTATTGGGTATTTGTGCCAAATTTGGTCCAGTGAATGAAAATACATCCTTGCCCAGGTATGTAGCCCACAGTATGTTATCGGGGGGGGGCTTGAGGGACTTCAGCCCCCAATTCTCAGGGTTGTCTGCAAGAAGGCCTTACTCGCACGTGGCACGGTGGCGTCCTTGTCCGCGTCTGGGCCCTTGGCGCACTCTCTTTCCTTTTCGGTGTCTCTGGTTTCAGCCTTCGGTGCTGGGAGAGGAAGGGGAGTGTGCCGACAGCCCAGGCACCAAAGAGGATGCCGCCGCACCACAGACCATTCGGAGGCCGCAATAGGCCTTCCTTTGCGCCCGTGCACTCGGCAGGCCTTCAATGCCTGTGCACTGAAGTCTCACCACACTCGTGGCTGGGAGTGGAGTGCGTCGAGCCCGTCGTCGGCTGCCTTCTTGGACTCTCTGGATCCAGGTAAACAACAACTCCCATTTGAAAAGGGGCAATCCTTCCCCAATCCCTGCCTGTATCCACAGTTGCACACATGGGCTCTATGTACCGAGTTTAGTCCAGATCCAGCGCTGGCTCGGATCAATGCCCTCTGGAGAAGGGCGCACTGCAACTCCCAGATCCAAGGTCAATCACCCCCAATCCCCGCCTGTCCTGTATGCACAGTTGGCCATGTAAGGTCCAGATATGATGTTGGCTGCCTTCTGGGACTCTCTGGATCCAGGTAAACATCAACAACTCCCATTTGAAAAAGGGACATTTAGGAGGAAGAGTCTTGGTGATGAGAGTGCTGAACGAGGATGGAGAGGAGCCAGGCTCAGCTCTACCGCTGGTTATGGGATTCGCTGGGCAATGTCGGACCAGTCGCTCTCTCTCCATGTGGCCTATGCAACTATTAATGCTACAAATGCTATTTATTTATTTATTTCAGGATATTTCTATGCCGCCCTTCTCAACCCCGAAGGTTACATGCAAACTGCAGATACAACCAACGACATTCCTGCCACAGCACAACATCAGTATTACACATCACATGGCACTATAACATTATATTGCAATATCATTATCAATATTGCTTGTAATGCACAATATGCAATCATAATATCACATTGGCTGTAGTAGTATATTGTATCACATTATAACATTATCAATATTAAATGTATATACATTATATTATACGATCCTCATACTATATTACTGTATATCATATTATACTACATTACATTATTATATTGTACTATAATATATTGGCATTATAATGTAATATAACATTATATTATATTTATAAAATAATAAATTACATTATTTGTTTAAATTTAAAAAATTAATAAAATTATCCCCTACCAAATATTTCCACTATACTCGTATAAAACTCAAGTAATCAGGTGTCTGGGATCAAATATAGAAAGTTCAAACCCTGAGTGTGTGGCAGGAACATAAAGTGTCTTTGTAAGGAAGGAGCCCAAGGCTGCCATTAGCCCAGCTTGATCAGCACCCAATGGCCCTGCAGCTCCAAAGCCTGACTGCTTCCTTCCTTCCTGTTGGTGGGTGGGGGAGAGAACGAAGGAAGGAACCCTGGTCTGCCTGAGGCAAGTGGAAATGCTGCCATTAGCCCAGCTTGATCAGCACTGAAGGACCTTACAGCTCCAAAGCCTGGCTGCCTCCTTCCTTCCTGGGGGGGGGATCCCTTGTTGTTGGGAGGGGTTAGCTGGCCCCGGTTGATTCTTGTCTGGAATCCCCCTGTTTCCTGAGTGTAGTTTGCAGAAGGCGGGACCCAATGGGGAGGGAGGGAGGGAGGGAGAGCCAAGGCTCCAGGAGGCAGGGGCAGGAGGCAGAACCACCTCCACAGATGAGAGAGAGGAGGAGGGGCCCAGGAGTTCAACGGGGGGGGACCCCTGGGGCTCCCTCCCTGAGGCAGAAGAGCAAGGGCCAGGCCCAGGTTCCCTCCTGACCTCTCCCCCGGCCTCACCCCCACCCCTGCTGAGGAGGAGGAGGAGGCTTGGCACAGAGGCGCAGGCGAAAGGCCAGGAGAGGATGCTGCTGCTGCTGCTGCTGCTCCTCCATCCTGGCCAGGCAGCCCGGGAAACCTCCCACCTCCTGGTTGCTATTCTCCAGCTGGGCCCACGGGGGGAGGGGAGGGGGGAAGCCCCGCAAGGGTTCGGAGGGAGAGAGAGAGAGGTTGGGGGGGAGGCCAGGCCGCGGTGTCTGGCTCTTCCGGGCCTGAGGGGGAGAGGAGGAGGAGGAGGACCACACAGCAGCCTCGGAAGGGGCCGCTTCCCCTTTAAACATGCAAATGAGCTCCGCGGGGCGCCCGGGCGCTCTTCCCTCCCTCCCTCCCCCGCCCGCGCGCGCGCGCCAGCCAGCCAGCCAGGGTCCCCGGCGGCCAATCAGGAGCGCGGAGGGAGGGGGTGACGTCACGCGGTCCCCGCCCCCTTCGCAGCCGTTATTTCAAACGGAAGCGACGGCCGCGAGGGAAGGAGGTGAGGCGCCTGTGCTCTTGTGGGGGCGGGAGTCTTCCCCTCAGGGGCCGAGGCCCCGCCCGGGACAAAGGAAGAGGCCCCCCCGCCTGCCTCCCCCTCTGCTCGGGCCTTGCCTCCGTGGCCTGGCGGGCAGAGCGAGCGCTTGGCCGCCCAAGAGGGGGAGGAGGGGGCCTGGCTGGGCCTGAGGGGGGTTGGGGGAGGGTCAGCACACACGGCCCGGCCCCCCTCCCTCCCCTGGAAGGGCAGGAGGTCCCCTGAGTGCCCTCCTGTGGGCCTGGTCCTCGTCCTCCTCCCCTGGCTGGTCCTCCTCAGGGCCCCCCCCCGAGGCCCCTGCCAGGATCACCACCCCAGGGAAAGGCTTCATGGAACCGCTTCCAAGGCCGCAGCCACGCTCTCAATGCCTTCCTCCGGCTCGGGAGGGAGGGAGGGAGGGGAGGGGCCGGTCCCATCCCGCTGCAGGTCAGTCATTATTGTGACGCCTATAGGCAGATATTCCGGGGGGGGATCCAGACACAAAACGGCCCTTGTTGACTATTATGGGATGCAGGTGACCCTGATGCGCCAAGGCCTTCAATGTCCTTCTGGGGGGAACGCGTCCAGGCCCCAAAGCCCAGAAGCACTCTATTCCAAAAATAAGAAATGATGGGAACCCTATTGAAGAGAAGGAGACATAGAAAGAGAAGGCAGGAGGGAGACCAGGAGGGGCTGCTGCCTGGGATGTCAGAGGAAGGGGGAGAGAGAGAGATGGGGAGGGGAGGGATGAAGAAGAGAGAAGGGGAAGATGAAGGGCTCCCACCCCCCTGTTGTGTCAGCTTCACACCCACACATTGGGGGCCCTGCCTACAGACCTTGGCCTGCACTTAAACACAACCAGTGCTGACAAAATCACCCCCTGTCAGCTGCAAAAGGGCCCCCTCCCTCCCGGGATCTCTATGCATTATTCACCCGTACAACACGTAGCCTCTGATTTCTAATCATCTGGATTGTGTGACAGGGTAGAAGGGCCTCAAACAGGACACTCGGCAGCCCTTCTTGATTGATTGACCCTCCCCAAACTTCACCAGGACAGAAAGGGGTCATAGCGGGTATGTGTGCCAAGTGTAGTCTGGATCAGTCATTCGATGAGGGTTGGTCTAGAGAAGTGAGTGGAGGTACTTCAAGGCCCATCATCCATGGTTCATCCTATTCGAAACTGCATCAGGATGTAGAATGGGTCATGTGGGCTCTGTGTGCCTAGTTTGTTCTCTTTTTTTGTAATTGGATGAGGGTTGCAGTGGTCTCAAAGTGAGTGAAGGTACTTCAAGTCCCATCATCTGTGGTCCGTCCCACTCAAAACTGCAGCAGGATGTAGAGTGGGTCATGGGTACAAAGCCTTCAACTTTGTACTGGCCCTTGAGTTAGTGCTCATGGAATGTAGTTGAAACTGTTATGTAGATTCCTGACTAGATGTAGTATGCTTTTAGATTCTTAGTTTTTTGCTGCTGTATTAAACTGTATTGTACTATGTGTTTTTATGTAAACCGCGCCGAGCCCGCCGGAAGGAGCGGTATACAAGAGTGAAAAATAAATAAATAAATACTCTGTGTGCCAAGTTTGGGCCTTGTCTGTGATTTGTAGGGGCTTCAATGTTCTGTGGGAAATGAATTGGGTGAAGGTACTGCAAATCCCATCATTTGTGGCCCATCCTGCCCTAAACCGCACCAGGTTGTAAAGTGGGCCATTGGGCTACTGTGTGCCAAGTGTGGTCCTGATCCGTCATTTGTGTGGGCCACAGTGCTCTAAGCAAATGAGTTAAAGTACTGCGAGTCCTGTCATCCATGGTCCATCCTCCATCAAACTGCACCAGAGTGGGTGTTGAGGGTTCTGTGTGCCAAGTTTGGTCTTGTTCTCTCATTGTTTGGGGTCGCAAAGGGGTCGCAAAGTGTTTTGGCCTTAAACTCCCACCATGCCTGACTGCCTCAGGCTTTTTCCTTACCCCCTCTGCCACTTTAGAGTGTCGGAATGTTCATGTTGGCTAGCCAATCAGAGTGTTTTATGCAAATACTCCCTCAGGGCAACCAATCCCCTCTGTTTGCTCCCTTAGAATGTTGGAGTTCTGAGGCTGGCTAATCAGAGTCCTTTATGCAAATAATCCCACAGTGGGAGCCAATCAGAAAGCTGCCACATATCCTTCCGCCCTCCGCACACACACATACATACAAACATTGACTTTTATTATTTAGATAGATAGATTATTATTTATTTATTTCGGACATTTGTATACTGTCTTACCTCCACCTCCGCAGAGGGACTCAGGGCGGTTAACAAAATGGCACCCCATGGGACCCACAACCAAAAGCATAAATATGCAGTTTGAATACAATATAACAAAAAACAATATAAAACAGTATAAAACATTATGTAATGTATTGTATGTACATATAATATTTATAAAATGATAATAAGAACATAAGAACATAAGAAGAGCCATGCTGAATCGGACCTCAGCCCATCTAGTCCAGCATTCTGTATCACACAGTGGCCCACCAGTTGTACACGGGGATCTCGAGCAGAAGGGAGGGCAAAACCCTGACCTGCTCCCGACCCCCCACAACCAGTACCCAGGGAAATCCTGCCTACCTCAACCAACTCCGAGGTGGCACTTGAATGTCCTTTTCAGTAACTACCGATACACTTGGTATCCATGAATCTGTCTAATCCTGCCTTGAAGTTGTCCAGGCTGACAATTAATACAATATAATATGATATTTTATATTTTATGTTACATGCAATAGTACTAATAATATTACAATATAATAGTATAGTACAATATGGAAATATTTAATACTGATATACTAATAGTATAATATATTGTGTATGTGTGTGTATATCTTGTAAGCTGCTCTGAGTCCCCTTTGGGGTGAAATATTGTACTATAGTAATGCATGTAATAGTACTAATAATATTACAATATAATGGTATACTGCAATATGAAAATATATAATACAGATATTGTACTATACTGATAATATAATCTATATAAATAAAAATGTCGTGTCCGCTTGTGGGGTTAACATAACTCAAAAACCACTTGACAAATTGACACCAAATTTGGACACAAGATGCCTCTCAGGCCAACAAGTTTCCATCTGTATCTGTATATCTCTATCTGTATACCTTAATAAAGCGGAATGTTTGTATGTATGTATGTGTGCGGAGGGCGGAAGGGCGGATATGTGGCAGCTATTTGCATAAAGTCCTTTGATTGGCCAGCCTTGGCACTCCAAAATTCTAAGGCACCAGACAGAGGGCATTGATAGCCACTGATTAGCCAGCATCCCAGAATCCAGGCCTCTACATTCAAACAACAGGATTTCTTCCCACTGAGGGGAAAAAATGCACCATCAACATTCCCCAATTCACGTCCCAGAAAACCCTGTAGCCCCTACAAATCACAGACCAGGCCCAAAATTTACAGTAAGGCTTCATTAACTTGGTTTTCCTGACTAGGCCTCAGTTAATAGGACATTGTGTATGGCCAGGCCCCAAAAGAGAGTTTAGGGCAGGATGGGCCACGAATGATGGGATTTGCATCCCAATTCACTTCCCAGAAAACACTGTAGCCCCTACAAATCACAAACCAGGCCCAAAATTTGCAGTAAGGCTTCATTAACTTGATTTTCTTGACTAGGCCTCAGTTAATGGGACATTGTGTATGGCCAGGCCCCAAAAGAGAGTTTAGGACAGGATGGGCCACGAATGATGGGATTTGCAGTACCTTCACCGAATGAACTTCCCAGAAAACAAGCCCCTACAAATCACAAACCAGGCCCAAAATTTACAGTACAGCTTCATTAACTTGATTTCCCTGACTAGGCCGCAGTTAATGGGACATTGTGTATGGCCTGAATTAGCAGCAACCAACCTTGGCACACTGAGCCCCTATGACCCATGATTCATTCTACTGCAGTTTGGAGTAGGGAGGACCGTGGATGATGGGACTTGAAGTACCATCACAGGTTATGAGATTTGTAGTACTTTCAAACTCTTCATTCCCCACAGACCACGGCGGCCCTGAACCACAAGACCAAACTTGGCACACAGTACCCCCATGTCCCACACTCCATCCTACTGCAGTTTAGAGGAGGATGGACCATGAAGGATGGGATTTCAAGTACCTCCATTCACTTCCCAAGCCCGCTGCGACCCTCAGCCAGTGCATAATCATGACCACACTTGGCACAAAAAGCCCCCATGACCCAATGGACGTCCTGATGCAGTTTGGAGGGCGGACCACGGATGATGGGACTTGAACTACCTCCACTCACTTCCCAAGACTGCTGCGACCCTCATTCAATGACTGATCAAGACCAACTTGGCACACAAAGCCCTCATGACCCACTCTACATCCTGGTGCTGTTTGGAGGGGATGGACCATGGATGACGGGACTTGAAGTATCTTCACTCACCTTCTGAGACTACTGCGACCCTCATCCAATGAATGATCAACACCAAACATGGCACTAAGAGCCCCCATAACCCACTCTACATCCTAGTGCTGTTGGGAGGGGGATGGACCATGGCCAATGGGACTTGCAGTATCTTCACTAACTTCCTGAGACCACTGCAAGCCACATAAACATCTAATAGGAACCAACCTTGGCACACAATGCCTTCCTCAAATAACCCGGGCACTGCCGGGTCCTCAGCTAGTCACTCATAAAAACACTGAAAAACACAGCGGAAGAGACTTTAAGAAGGCAAAAGATGCTACAGCACATGCACAAAACCGCATAGACACAAACACGGATATATACACATTTACACAAATATATTCACACACATATACACAGACTGGGTGACAGCAACGCATGGCAGGGGACGGCTAGACACAGCGGGGTAGAATCATAGAGTTGGAAGAGACCTCGTGGGCCGTCCAGTCCAACCCCTTTCTGCCAAGAAGCAGGGAAATTGCACTCAAAGCACCCCACAGATGGCCCTCCAGCCTCTGCTTAAAAGCTTGGCCATCTGTCAGTAGAAATGGAACAACAACAACAAACCGCTCTAAGCAGTTTTTGTAGTTGGTCAGTGGACTGAGTAATTCAAGCCCAACATTCACCCCATCCAAACAGATACAGTCCTTTTCCCAACCTCTCTCAGGCCCACGAGTTAGAAGCCCAGAGCTCAGCAGTGGATTCTCCTGAATGGACTGACTGGCCCCCTGTTTCAGGACGGGAACATGCAGACCTGTCGTATCCCCAACTTGATTCGAGGCCTCTCTTGTTGCAGCTGGACTTCTGCCTGGGGTCCAGTCCGTCACGGTTCCCTTTGGATTCTTGGTTTACCTTCCATTTTTCCTTCTTTGGGGGCCACTAGAGATCTCTTCAAAATGGAGCTTTGCCATTGGCACTATGGATTAATCATTCAGAATTTCCAGTGTTTTCATCTGTACGTTTAGCCAACATCTGGAAGGGTTTGATGACCATTACGATTCATAACAGTAGCAAAACGGCAGAGATCATGTTATGGGTTTTTAATGATGTTTATGGGTATTTTCAAATACAGTGTAGACAAGAATCTTAAAGGAAAGTGGGGGGGATAGGTGGGGTTATATGGAGGTTTCGGGGGTGGGGATGTTGGTAAGGGAGGGGTGTAGGGAAGGGCACACAACAAGGAGATCAAACATGAGAGAAAAAGAAGAAGAAAAATATATTTAAAAGAAAAAAAAACAAAAAACCCACAAAACTTTTAAAAAAAGCAATAGCAAACCAACAACAAAAAAGAAAGAAAGAAATATAATTTGATTTTTGTCTCTTGTTTCAAAGTCTCTGGGTTCTTCTTCACAAGAAAGGCTATGGATCCTGAGGCACCAGCTGAAGGAATCACGGGGATTCCCAATAATCAAAACCACGTCGCCTGCAAAAGACCTTGACTTTAATTTTCTCTTTCTTTATTTGGACACCTCTTAAATTTTCGTCTTCCCTTTTTCCATTCAGAGCCTGTTGAGGGAATTCTTTCCATAGAAAGACGAGCCAGGAAGAACATCTTGGATCCAGTTTGCTTCTTCTACAAAAAGTGGTTCCAACATGGAGAGACCCAACTCACCTGGACCTGAAGCTACACCTAAGTTCCTGTGTGTGGACCTTTCTAGCTCGGACACACAACACCAGCGCTTCAGGCAGTGCTCCTTCCGAGAGGGCGAGGGGCCCAGAGAGGTTTGCAGCCGCCTCCACTCTCTCTGCCGCCAGTGGCTGAAGCCGGAGCAACACACCAAGGCGGAGATGCTGGACCTGGTGATCCTGGAGCAGTTCCTGAGCATCCTGCCCCCAGAGATGGGCAGCTGGGTCCGAGAGTGTGGGGCAGAGACCTGTTGCCAGGCGGTGGCCCTGGCGGAAGGCTTCCTCCTGAGTCGGGCAGAGGACGAGAAGCAGGAAGGACAGGTGAGGCATTTCCTCTTGGTTTCACTCACCTTGGGACTGATGGACAGGTTACACGTACATCCTGCCCTCCTTCCAAGATGAGGGCGATGTGAGAGAGAAGCCAGGCTCTGCTCCTCGGCCTCTTTTCCCACCCGCTCTGCCCCTCCTGCTCTCACCTCCAGATCCACTGTAAGCTCAGTTGCTACTCTACTTAAATATGTTGACTCTGATCTTTCTCCGTACTACTTCTGGAATTCTCTGTGCTCTTCTAGGCCCAAACTAATTGTGTTGAAGTCATCTCTGATTTCTCTGAATCGGAGAAACCTCCACCAGACACCAGCCAGTACCTCCATCAAAAGGAGTTCAAGCAGGAAGGAGATGGGGCAGCAGCCTTGGAGGGTAAGAAGGAACCCTTTGGGGTGTTTGCCTGTTTTATGTCAATGCATAAGTTCCCCTTCAGGAGATTGTAACAAATGCACAATCCCTTTGAGCTAGAGAAGGCAGACATGTAGGATCATTGGGCCTTGGGATGAGTATAAAGGTAAGCATTTGGTTGCAAAAGGGGTAATTTCAGTGTGATTTGGAGTTTTTTGTATTGTTGTACTTCTACATTTGCATACTACATTTTCTTTTCAGGACTGTAATGGTCACCTCTGAGACATGTCTATGTGATCAGCTTTCCACCCCTTGCGCTCTCTCTCTCTTTCAGGGGCGGGAATGATGTTGTTGCCGAATCCAGAGTCGCTCCTTCCGCTTTGTGAGGGAGTGGAACTGAACCAGGTGAGCAGAAGGATTCCTGGGAGAGGAGGGCTGGAGCTGCCTGGGGGCCATTGGTTGCAAGCTCAGTCATCAAACATCCTTTGAAAGAGGAAATATTGAACCAACATCCATGTCAATCATTTCAAAAGATTCTTGTAATTATTTTCCTTGATTTCCCTGATTTCCCACCAGGGCCCAATCGCCTTTGAGGACGTGGATGTCCATTTCTTGGAGGAGTGGGCTC